>MU225245.1:245840-277229 GCA_018584345.1 Thuja plicata
ACAATCCTAAACAATTAGTATACCATTGATGGCTTCATAATTATTAAGTGAAAGGGAGTTCTCTGATCTGAAACCCCCTTTGGTGATGATCCTATGCAGTTCCACGCAGTGCCGGTGGTTTATAAAATATTTGGGGCCTTCTAACACTGTATATTCTACGCAGTTGCACGTGCATTCTTGATTCAGAGTGTGAAAATCTTATTTTGGAGGAGGGAGAGAAGCCAAACACATAAAGAACATGCACATAAACACGATAGCTGGGAAACATAAATATAGATATCACAACAGCTGAGAAACATAAATGTAGATATCATGGTCACAATTGTTTGGAGACAACATAATTAAGTGGTATACCCAAATGATACAACACAACCACTACTCCAGTTCTTACTTGGCACTGCATTATCCAAAAACCATAGATAAGGAATAAATTTAGAGAGCGGAGGTATATTATTTCAGTTGTTATGGCCCTCCTCCGCTCTCTAAATTTATTCCTTATCTATGGTTTTTGGATCGTGCAGCGCCAACTTAGAACTAGAGGAGTAGTGGTTGCGTTGCATCATTTGGGTATACCACTTAATTATGTTGTGTCTCCAAACAATTGTGACCATGATACCTACATTTATGTTTCTCAGTTGTTTTCTCCTAGGATCCCTTATGACCCTTTATGACCCTTTACGATCCCTAAGAATACATCTTAGAGATCTTAAAGTGTTGTAAAGGGTCATAAGAGTGTCCTAGGAGGGGCCAGATGATTTTCCTCCTTCACGTGGTTGGCCTTGTTAAGTAGAGAATGTTAAACTATTCTCGAAACAAAGAGAAACTCTTAAAAACTCTAAAGCGACACTAAAAAAATACATGCAACGTCCAGCCGTCAATAATTGTCGACAGCTCGATGTCACATGTATAACAAATTCGTCGCACTACTGTCGTAATTTTGACGCTCATTATGTGATGCCTTTGTGTTGTAATAGCGACAAATAAAATGTAACGACAACATGATTACCATTATAGCTGGCTCGTATTGCGACACCTAGACGTCGCTTTTTTCAGATGTGCGATGAATTTGTTATACTTGCAATGTCAAGCTATCACAAAATTACCGATGGCTTGATGTCGCATGTATAGCAAATTCATTGCACATCTAAAAAAGTGACAGATAACATGCGATGCCTACATGTCATAATAGTGACAGATGATATGCAACGCTTATGTGTCGTACTAGCGACACATAAGTTGCGACGCCTGCGTGTCGTAATAGCGACATTAAAAATATGTAATGACAGCGTAGTAACCATTATAGCCGGCTCGTATTGCGATGGTTAGTACCATCACAATAATGAAAAATGACACACTTATCATTAATTCTAACACCAAAACTGCAACACTAGTCTCTGTCGTTAGGCCGATGGGAAGGTGTCAAAAAAGAGACACATAGCCATCGAAAAGAGGCCTCAAATGTACTAGTGTTTGTGTGAGATTTTTGTAAATCCTTTAATAGGGTGAACTTTGCACAGGCGGGAGTAAATCTATTAGCAGAATATTCTTAATAGGATAGTAGATAGACTTAACAATGTATTAATCACTCCTAATCGGGTGAGTCACTCAAAAGGTGACATATTGTAAGGCCTAACCGACAAAACTATTTATTTTCAGTGAAGAGTTGTGGGTGTCATCCCCACCGCAATTTTTCCCTCTGACCAAGGGTTTCTGTGTAACCAAAATCTGTCTTATGGGTGTGTGAATCACATTATGTGTTATTGTTATTTACTTTATGTTTAAGTTACAACATATCAGTAATACTGTGAACACTATCGGTGAATGTTTAATGGTTTAAAGTTTAATCAGAAGAAAAAGTGTTTGAATTTTGTTAATACTGATTCACCCCCCCCCCCCCCCCCTCTCAGTACCTAACTTTTCAATTAAAAAAAGTGACTTCAATTAAATAAACACCAAATGAAAAACTTCAAGATATTGTATAATAAAAATATTTGGATTATAGCAAACGAAAGAGCTAACAATAAAGAATAATCATTGAGATTTGTAAGCTCACTGCCTCATACATACGCGCAAATTTTGGACACTAGCACGGGTACAAGATGCCAACATGGCGCAAATACATCCCGTACAAATAGAGTATGGAAGAAGACACAGAAAACAAAAACAATACAAAAAATAGAATAATAAAATGTATGCTAAAGATGATAAACTAGATTGAAATAATAGAGTATGAAAGAGTTTAACTAAGCTACAAAAACACAAGGGGAGATATGGGAGAATAATTTATTTGACATTTGATGAAGCTAGTGATTCGCACCCACCTCTCTACGAACCTAAACACGTGAAGAAGAGAAAAATGTTGGGTTTCTTTGGAGACCTACCTTAGTCAAGTCTCTGCTTTGGTGTTTCCACCTCCACAGCAACTGAGTAGACCCAAAATTGGTGATAAATAACTGAGAGGGGGGGTGAATTAGTGGCCTCAAAAATTAATCCTTAAATCAACCCTTAAAACTTATTACCACTGTTAAGCTTTCAGTTATACTCAGTCCTACAAGATAAATACCTTGAAATACTTATAACAATTTACTACTTGTCGAAATGCTTTGTAAATCTCTCTTATGTATGTTTACTGATAAGCAGTCATTCATTTACCAAAACACAGTAAATAGCTAGAGTATACCGATCAATCTAGAATTGCATATGTGAAATGTAAAATAGTAAAGTAATGAAACATAAACACATAACATATGAATTTTAACATGGAAACCTTGTTAAGGGAAAAACCACTGGGACCGGTACCCCAAATTTTCACTCTTTTAAAGTGAGCTTGGTTAAGAGCCAATCCTGTTAAAGGTTACAAACACACTATTAGGTGTGACCTTGCTAGAGTATTTAAAAGATAGTTTTTCATCTAGTATCTAGAATCTAATGCTACCATCCTTGATCAAACACTCACTTGGCCTGTCAATAGGTATTGGGCATATCCAATGCTACTTTTTATGATCAAACTTTTTGATACTCCTTTGGATGTATCTCAATTACAAAAGACTTTTAAGTCATGCGTCGTTAAGAGACTTGATGCTTCAATGGGTAAACTGAAAGATTAAATGATATGTTCACATATACAACTTGAATTGCAGATCATCTATTGTAAGTGCATTACCTCTCTGATCAATATAATCAATTCTATACCTTTTCTCTACATTGTTCTTCTCTATGATGTTGTCTCAATGTTCATCGGTGTCTGCATAATCTAGCTCTTTCCTCAACTTGTTGATCATCTCTAAATGAAGACTATCTTCTCCTTCATAATTTCTTTAGCATCTTCCCTCTTTTCTCTTCACCCCACTCAATTCGTAATGAATTGGGTTTGTCTCTTTATAGACATGATTCACCGTTTCTGGGATTTCTTGATTCTTGGCATGATCCACAATTCTTGCCAATTAGATTTAAATAAAACTCTATTTTTATCTCAAAGAGATCTTCTTTCCAACTGGACAAAGCAGCTTTAAATCCATTACTTATCCTCGGCTTTATCTAGTTGATTAAAACAATGATAAGTGTCAGTTAAATCTACTTATAGCTCTTGACAGCTAAGCATTTTCTCATTTCTGAACACTCTATGCTATCGGTCAACACATCAATTAGTCATTGGTGATAACTGATTGTTCCATCGGTGTGACTTTAGTTGTCATCGGGATCTCCGTCCTTGTCTTTTCTGTCGGGCAACACTGTAATTCTGTCCGTCGGGTTACACTGTGCTTTTCTCGTCGGGAAACATTGTGACTTTACTGGTCGATAATTATGTGACTTTGCTCGTTGGGTATCACTGTGACTTTGTTCTTTTACTCTGTCTGTCAGTGTGCACTCTGTCGGGTTATGCAGTCACTTTGTAACTACTTGACTTATATGCATTACTGAAAGCATAGCCTTTGATTTATTAGTTCTTTGAAGTCTTTGGCAATATTTCCATGACCATAAAAATTATATCAATTTGACATCAATGNCTCTGTCTGTCAGTGTGCACTCTGTCGGGTTATGCAGTCACTTTGTAACTACTTGACTTATATGCATTACTGAAAGCATAGCCTTTGATTTATCAGTTCTTTGAAGTCTTTGGCAATATTTCCATGACCATAAAAATTATATCAATTTGACATCAATGACAATACAATACATTAACTGATTTAATGCCTTCAATGATCATCAACTTAACATCTTCAAACATTCAATCACTTATAGTTCATCACTTAACTTTCCAATTAACACAAGTGACTTAAATTAAATAAACACCAAATGAAAAACTTCAAGATATTGAATGATAAAAATATTTGGATTATAGAAAATGAAAGAGCTAACAATAGAGAATAATCACTGAGCTTTGTAAGCTCACTGCCTCAGACATACGCGCAAATTTTGGACACTAGCATGGGTACAAGATGCCAGCATGGCGCAGATACATCCTGTAAGAATAGCGTATGGAAGAAGACACAGAAAACAAGAACAATACAAAAATTCGAATAATAAAATTTATGCTAAAGATGATAAACTAGATTGAAATAACAGAGTATGAAAGAGTTTGATTAAGCTACAAAAACACAAGGGGAGAGATGGGAGAATACTCTATTCAACATTTGATGAAGTTAGTGATTCGCACCCACATCTCTACTAACCTTCACACATGAAGAAGAGAAAAATGTTGGGTTTGTTTGGAGACCTACCTTAGTCAAGTCTCTGCTTTGGTGTTTCCACCTCCACAACAACTGAGTAGACCCAAAATCGGTGATAAATAAGTGAAGATAAAACATATACAATATAAAATGGAAATAATATGGTGAAGATAATACAATATGCTCAATAAGAAAAAAACTAAAATCAGAAGAGTGAACTCTCCTCAAGCCCGCTAAGCTCAAACTCAATCGAAGGTTGATCAAATAATGGAAATCGATGCCAAAGAGATGCAAACTATCCAATGTGGTGAGGAGCTATTTATGAAAGTTTATGATAATATATTGTCATTAGTATGCAAAGGAAACTATTTTTGAACTATCGGTAACATGATCACCGAAAGACATGTTTATAATACAACCCGACACAACAGTTCACAGAGGTCACCAAAAATGTTAAGTGCAAGAGAACACCCAAACCAATCTTCACCGACAGACAAGTTCATAGAGGAACCCGACAGACAAGTTTATAGTGTAAACCGATAGATAGTCTACAGAGAAAACTGAGAAGAAGAATGTCTACCAAGACATCACCGAGGAAAGACTACAGAGAAACACAAGCACCAGTCTACTGAGAGACAACTTTAATTATGAGAAATATGGATCTGAGTTACACGTTAGATAAAACACTTAAGTTATATATTTAGCTTTAAATTTTATCTTTAAAACCATTTCTTGATGGACAAGTAAAGAAAATGTAATCATTTTAATCAGTCTAGCTAATTGAAAACATGCAAACTAGGAGATCAAGGTCAAGTTGTAAACCTTTGATCATAGAGTTTTCATAGTTAAGCGTGAAACCAATTTTAGGCCAATTCATTGTATAAATAGATGTGTAATCAATCAGAACAAGAGGGTGTGATGATGATTGTAGCCGCAATAGACATCTATGTATCAGATATAAAGCTTTATGCAGAATGACGTAAAAAGCTGAAATCGGTTATAAAGAACAAGATTCAAGGCTACTGAGCAGAACAGAGGTATTAATCAATCACTATAGGTGATACATAATATTGTAAACTTTAAAGGATCTATACTCAGCAATTCCAGATTGCATATAATCAGGTCATAAGTATTTTTGACTACATTCTAACAAGTGTAGCAAATAGAAGAAATCCTTTAAGAAGGTGGATTTAACAATCATTTTGTAAATTTCTTAACCAAGTGCACACTAAACAGTGTTGCTAAATATCTTAATAGAGTAGACCTTAACCAATCTAAACATGTTACTCCTAACAAGGTAACAGCATCAGAAGTGCTCAAACTTGTAAGCCTTAACCGGAACCTTCCAATCTACAGATAGTGAAGCTTTGTGGTTTTCATACCCACCGCAATTTTTACCTTCTAACAGGGTTTTTTGTGTTACCAATTCTTGTGTCATGTGTCATTAAATTTCATGAATGTTTCTATGAATGTTTACATGCAATTAAGTTTATGATTTGATATTACATGCAAAAAGATAGAATACTAACTATGGTCGGTAATGCAAGGAATTGATTACCAAAGGATTAAAGGTTAATTGATAAAAAAAATTAAGGTTACTGATTCACCCCTCCCCTCTTAGTACACACCATTCCATTATTCCAACAATTGGTATCAGAGCTAGATCTCTTATTTGGAAAAGTTTAAATCACTTGAGAGAAAAGATCATACAATGGAAAGGTATAAGCTAGACAAGAATATTGAGAATCAAAAGTTGCAGTTACATATCTTCTATGAGCAATACAAAGAAGCTAGAATCAAGATGAGAGAGCTACTGGATGAAAGAAAGGTTATGGTATTCCGTTGTAATGAAACATACTATCATGAAGAAGAGATACCTGATTTATTTGAGTCATCATGATCTACATCTTGCAATACATCAGACACATCTGAAGGAAGCATTAGAAGTCTAAATGAAATCAATCAACATCTGGCTAGACAAGTGAAATCACTAAAAATCGGTCAAGAGACACAGATGGTAAGGATGATTGAGGTTATGAATAATGCTAGACAAGCTGAGAAAGAAAGAACACTAGATATTGATGATCGGAGGAAGATCACTGAAAAGCTACAAGAGAGAGAATTAGAAATACAAAGACTTACTGAACATCATCATGAGATCACCAATCAAATTGTTCTTATGAGTCAGAGGCAAACTTAGTGAACATAAAACTCAATGGGAAATTGGAAGCTATTGGTGAGCTAAGAGAAGAAAATGAAAGATAGAAGCATGAAGTAAGAATTCAGAAAAATCACAATGATATGATCAAGAAAGTTGAAGAAAGACTAAAAGAATGGATGATTTTCTGGATGGACAAAGAAGAGTCAACAACAATACCGGTCTAGGGTATACCAAACATAGAGAATCATCATACCAAGCTTATCAAAAAGATGTCTACACAAATCCAGGACCAAGGAAGAAATCATGCAATTACTATGGAAAACCAGGCCACACATCAAATGTTTGCAGGAGCAAAGCTAGAGGTATTCCTAAATCCACATCTACATTCATAGGAAATTGTTATAACTGTAAGAAGAAAGGACACAAAGCACATGAATGTAGATATAAGGTGAAACAACCAAAGAAGGAAACCTACATGGAAAAATATTTTCCTACTTGCAAAATGCATGGGCACACATCTCTTGAATGCAGGAAGAAGAAAAAGAAAGCATGGAAGCCAAAAGAACAAGAAAATGCTTATAAACCAAAAAGGGTCGGTAACTCATATGTTTGGGATTACAACACATGGAAAAATTGCACAACATGTGGTAGATATGGACACATAGCTGCAAACTGCATGATAAAATGGATGAGAAAGTCTAGAAGTTGGACTAACCCCGTAATGGCATGCTTACACTGTCATAGGGTCAGTCATCTAAGCAAGGACTGCAAAGACAGAGTAACAGAGACAAGCACTTTTTCCAATGACAATACCATTCAAGACATCAGGAAGATGAGAAAAAAAATGTGGAGGAAATCTACAAACACTGATGATGTTGGACCAATACAATTGGTGACACCTTATCCAATGGATCTGCTGATATCACCACCCCCACCTAAGTAGAACAAGTATGGAACTGCACTATACCAAGTTATATTTTACATCAGTTCCATTATACATTGATAATATGCCAAATTAGCATAAATAAAGATGCACTATGGTATTACTTGTTATGAATTTTTGAATCCAATCACGTCGGTCAAATGCATACTGAGAATCGTCGGTGAACATATAAAAGCAAAAGTTGTTAACCGAGCATTGTCAGTATTCATGTAAAATATAATTAGTCTTCGCCACATACCAAGCACCGTCGGTGAACATGTGAAAGGTCAATTGAATTGACACTTACCCCGAGCATCACATTCTCACCAAGAATGAAGTTGGTATGTTCCCCGAGTGACTCCATCTTCGAACACCAAGAAGTGGGTAAAGCATTAATTGCACCACTTATAATATCATCTATAAAAAGGCAACAAAAAGCTCATTCATTCACAAAGTGATTAACAACAAAGAGCATAGCACAAAGCAAAGAACAATGACCAGATTTTAGAGTGACTCACAAGCATATTCATGATATTCACAGATTAACAGTAGCTACACCAGATCAAGTGAGTATCTAAGACTCACTGAGCTCATAGTTTGTTTACGGGAAAAGCCCTAATTTCAAGAAACAATGGCAACCACATCTCATGTTTCAAAGATCAAGAATACCAAAGATAAAAAGGTCAACCTAATCAAGAACTCTACATGTGAAGAGCCTAAATACGAATTTTGTCCAGAGGTAGCTTCACAACCCGACAACGCGGGAGAATGCCACCTAGGTATTTGCTAGTTGATGATCTCTGAGCCTATATCCACTGCAAAGTTGAAGAAATTGGAGATCTATAAGTTGAGGAAGCTTACATGAAGCTTTGCACAGACAGAAGCAATAAAGATGAACATAAACACATTGAGGTGAAAGGGCTAACAAATGCCCTAATGTTCCCGAAGGAGTTCAAGACCGAGTGGATCCAAATAGTTTGTAGGTAGGTACATGACCGAAGGATGTGGTTGGATGAGCCAAAACTGATTACCAAGGATGTAATACACGTAGTGACTGGTTATCCAGTAACTGACAAGGAAAAAGCACTCTAACATCCTCCCCGCCCCAACATTAAAAAGATGATAGGTGCAGTATGGGATGGCAGAGGATTGAAGGTAAATTCCATCACTGATCCAAAACTGAAATTCGGTGCATGTGTGCTAGGATACAAGGTATTCCAAGCCAATAGATTAAACGACATTGCATGCACAGTAGTTGACACTGCCCATAAGATTGTGAAGAAGGGTCTACAACTGGATCTATCTGATCTTCTAATGAACCAACTAGAGGAGAACGTGAGGACCATTAGATCAGCAAAATCTAATTCATGTAAGTTCGGTTCACTCCTCATGTGTAAATTCTTCTACTTTCAAGACTTTTTCCTATCTGTCGGTAATGTCAATTGGGATACTACCCGACCAGTGACAATTCAAATCAGTGAATTCATTAAGTCACTAGGGGACAACTTTACATCAGTCATCGATGAATATTTCACCAGATTCAAGGAAAGAATGAAGAAAAGGATGAGGATACTAGAACAACTAGTGGATCAATATAAAGATGATATTTTTTTCATGGTGGACACCGATACAACCTTGATCAAACTAGCTAGACTGAGGATAGCATGGTTAACACCACTTGAATATGAGATAAACATAGATCAGGGTACAAATGCTATTGAAGCATTAGTGAATGAATCACTGGACAAATCATTACCAAGATTTGGCACCAATGAAGAAGCTAAGGCCATAATCAAAATAGGATTAGTTGTTAAGAAGATCTACAGAAAGAAGACCAAAATGGTAAGACGCTTGAAAAGAAGCTACAATAAATGATGAAGAAACATAACAACAAGAAGCCACCGAGGGACAGTCACCCATCAGTGAAGGTGAAAATTTGAGTGACTCTGAATCAATAGAGTCTGATGCACCACCCCCAAAGAAACCAAGGACAACTGGTGCATCAAGAACAAGGAGTCAAACTACAAAAGCAGACTCACCACCAGTTAAGAAGGACTAGTGAGGACTTATAAAAGAAAGCCTCAATTCGGGAAAACATCAGACTCAAAAAGGAGACCAAGGACACACAAGTACTAGAAACTACAAAGGATATACTATTGTAGATTGTACCTGATACCGACATTGATCAAAATGCACCTATTTTTTATCAATTAGTAGTTCTTACCGAAGCCATCACGTCATAGAATGTAGATGCAGAGAAGGAAATAGAAGAACATGCAGAGTGGTGGTACCATAAATTTTGAGAATTTAGAAGTCCCAATCCATTATCAAGAAGCGAGTTTCTCCATACTGAAAAAATCAAAGGAAGGAAGCTTTATGACACAAATAAATAGAACTAACTAATCGAAGCCTTCATAAAATGCTAGAATTTTGACCTGCTACAAAAATGATGCCGATAGAGGCTGAAGATGGTCAAATTTTAAAAATCTAAAAATGACACAGTTCAGGAAATCAAATTTCCTATCTCCAGCAGAAATATTATCTTTTCACAAGGTGTTTTGGATTTTCGGCCAAAGCCAAATCTGAAAGTTAGGTAGTTATTTTTTAGTTAATTTATTGTTTTTTCAAAATAATTTGTAATAAGGGTTGTGTCTTTTCACCCTAAAGATGTGTGAAAGCTACTCAAACACATATATATACATAATGTAAAATTTAAAGAGAAAGACAATACAATATAATACAATTTCACATATTTGGATAGTTTTTAATCAACAAGTGTAACATGGCCCTAGATGTACTATTTTTTCAAAATCAATAAAAATAAGTCATTTTTCTTTCACATGTGTAATATTTTCATTATCATTTTACAATTAGTCCCTCAAATAAATCAATAGAACTTCTTCAAAGTAACAGTTTGATGTACATACTTCCTGATCCGGTTCATAGTTTTTATTATCAATTGGTTTTTCTCATTTTGCATGGTTAAATTTTGTTGATTGAGGCCTCAATCAATTGGTCTATCATTTGAGAAGTAATATCCTTTTGAAATATCTGTGAACTTGTTTCAAGGTTGCATGTTCATTTCATAACACCTTTGAAGTGACAAGTTTTCTTGTAAAACTGTCTCTGGGGTTGAACATAAGATTGGAATGATCTTGACTCTATTTCCCGTGATAGAATAAGGCACTGGTCTAATCATTATTTGGATTATAGTTATTCAGTTCATTGTTATAGTTTTGTGATATATTAGCTATCTGTTCATTTCAATTTACATACATATTTACTAAATATTCTTTCAATTACTCAAAGTATTTCAGTTTAGAGTTTGTGATATATTGCTTTCAGTTAGATTTCTTTCAAGTGCCTTTCCATACTTGAAGGATAAGTTTAAGGTATAGGCCTACCAGCCTTGGTTCTACAGAGTCATAATTGCAGAGGGTTCAACCTTTCCTTGGTTGAATCTTGTTAGTTGGCCAAATCACTTGGGTTTCCCAACATTGGATCGGCAAGTCCATAGGAAATCCAATCTGTTGATTTGAGCACCAACAGATTGGCGACTCTGTTTGGGACTTGTTCAAAAGAACATTTTTGTATTTTACCTAGAAGCTCTGGTGATATATTTAAGACTCTACTGGGAGAAAAGAACTCAAAAGATAGTAAGTATTTTCCTTCTGATAAGAAGGTGGTGACTCTATTGAACAAAGCATTTCAGTTAGTGACTCTACTAAGGGAAAAGACTCAGAAGGAGATGGTGGATTGTTTTTTAAAATGTATCCATCATTTCAAAGAAATCCTTTTATCCCAGATGGTATTAGGCCATTGGATCTTAGGATATTTCAATGCATCCCCAATAAGTTATCCCCTAAAATTTCACAACTTCTACCAAAGTTCCATGGAGAATGGGATGAATCGACACTACAACACTTGGATGCATTTTATACATTCATAGAAGAT
Organism: Thuja plicata; assembly: GCA_018584345.1. NCBI lineage: Eukaryota > Viridiplantae > Streptophyta > Pinopsida > Cupressales > Cupressaceae > Thuja > Thuja plicata. The sequence goes on from MU225245.1 coordinate 257,548, forward strand.
TATGAGGTTTCTACAGAGGATCAGGTGATGAGGCTATTCATCAGGATGTTAAAAGATAATGCCAGATAAGTATATGAATCACTACCCACACAATGTATCTCATCATGGAGACAGTTTGAGAAATGGTTTCTTTATACATTTCATGATGCCATTGGTGAAGAAGACAACATGTACTATGAACGATATGAAGACCAAATTTGCAGCATGGAAGAAGATCCAAATTACATTGTGGAAGAAGAATTGTACATGTCCCCTTTGGATACATTCTTCAATTTGGAAAGATATGAAGGAGAATCTGCAATACATTTATTCATGAGAATGCTAAGGATTTATTGGAAAATACCTTCAAATATTAGGCCTTTTGGAAGGGAATTAATGGATAAACTTTGTGAGTTAGGAATATATGATGATTCTCAACTAATAATTTTTCTTGAGCAAGTATGTGAGGAATTGAGAAAAGAAAATAATAATGACATAGAGGAAGAAAATTCAAAGAAGAAGAATATCTACATGATAAGATTTGTATGGAGACAGGTATCAATGACCATGATGGTGAGGAAGAAAATCTCCTTAGTACAGAACAAATTTCAGATTTGTTGGATGTTGAATATTATATGCATGTTCAAAATAATGGTTTAAATTTTGCCTATAATCATCAGGATGGTCATGATCAGGTTATATTTGATACAATAAAATCTCGAAAGAGTGAAACATTTGATGAAGGAAATATGTTTATGAATGGTTTTGAAAAATATGAAGAATTTTCTGATATGGACCATGTGTTAATCCATTCTATGAAATAAATGAAACCTCTCCCGACTATGAAGGTGAATTGGATACAATATACGAGCATGAAGAATTTTTAACAAAGATAATTGATGAAGACATTTTTCTTGAAACAGATGGTGATAAGTTTTTTATTGACCCTGATTTGGATACTATATATGCTAGAGGATATAAATACTCTACAAGAAATTGATTATAAGAATGATTGAGCCAGTTTTTTGCAAAATTAGAAAAAATATGTTGCAAAATGAAGGGAAAAAATAGATTTATGGCATCCAGATTCTTGGTCACTATGATGAAGTATGTAGTCTTTTTCAGTCTCTATATGATACAAAAGATGATTTTGAGTATTCCTCAAAGGCAGTGAGGAATGATAAAATCTTAGATGAGCAGAGGATATACTGGACTAATACTTGTAGAATTGGTAATCTTCGAATCAGACATAAAGGAAGTTAGAACAGTCTATTCCCAGTTAGAATGACACAAGAAGGATTTGACCATGAAGGATGTTATGAATAGGTGGATCAAAATAGTAATATGACCAATAATGATACATTTAGAATGATCTTGTTACTAAAGGATCATAATCAAATCTTTGATAGAGGAAAGAAAACAATGTTCATTTTTTGGGGGGGCCTGGGGCCACCCAATTTTACTTTGCATCAGATTAAGTGTGGATACTTGGTCTGCTTCTCCAGAGATAGTTGGAATCTCGCTATGCTCACAGGGAGCATACGTCCCCAGAAAGAGCCACTGGTGGTACCATAAATTTTGATAATTTAGAAGTCCCAATCCATTATCAAGAAGAAATTTTCTCCATACTAAAAAAATCAAAGGAAGGAAGCTTTGTGACACAAATAAATAGAACTAACTAATCGAAGCCTTCATAAAATACTGGAATTTTGACCTGCTACAAAAATTATGCCAACAGAGGCTGAAGATGGTCAAATTTTAAAAATTTAAAAATGACCCAATTTGGGAAATAAAATTTTCTATCTCCAGAAGAAATTTTAGCTTCTCACAAGGTATTTTGGATTTTCAGCCAAAGCCAAATCCGAAAGTTAGGTAGTTATTTTTTAGTTAATTTATTGTTTTTTTCAAAATAAATTGTAATAAGGGTTGTGTATTTTCACCCTAAAGAGATGTGAAAGCTACACACACACACACATAATGTAAAATGTAAAGAGAAAGACAATACAATATAATACAATTTCACATATTTGGATAGTTTTTAATCAATAAGTGTAACATGGACCTGGATGTACTATTTTTTCAAAATCAATAAAGATAAGTCCTTTTTATTTCACATGTGTGATAGTTTCATTATCATTTTACAATTAGTCCCTCGGATAAATCAATAGAAATTCTTCAAAGTGGCAGTTTGATGTACCTACTTTCTGATCTGGTTCATAGTCTTTATTATCAATTGGTTTTTCTCATTTTCCATGGTTAAATTATGTTGATTGAGGCCTCAATCAATTGGTCAATCATTTGAGAAGTAATATCCTTTTGAAATATCTATGAGCTTGTTTCAAGGTTGCATGTTCAATTCATAACACCTTTGAAGTGACAAGTTCTCTTGTAAAACTGTCTCTAAGGTTGAACATAAGATTGGGATGATCTTGACTCTATTACCCATGATAGAATAAGGCACCGGCGTAATCATTATTTGGATTATAGATATTCAGTTCATTGTTATAGTTTTGTGATATCTTATCTATCTGTTCATTTCAATTTACATACGTATTTACTAAAAATTCTTTCAATTACTCAAAGTATTTCAGTTTATAGTTTGTGCTATATTTCTTTCAGTTAGATTTCTTTCAAGTGCCTTTCCATACTTGAGAGAGAGGGTTTGAGGTGTATTCTATTTGCTATAAAAATCCTTAAGACTTGAGGGATAAGTTTAAGGTATAGGCCTACCAACCTTGGTTTTGCAGAGCCAAAATTGTAGAGGGTTCAACATTTCCTTGGTTGAATCTTGTTAGTTGGCCAAATCACTTGGGTTTCCCAACATTGGATCGGCAAGTCCATAGGAAATCCAATCTGTTGATTTGAGCACCAACACAGAGAAGAAGTACCAATACAAGTTAACAGAGAAATTCAGCCAAGAAGTGGCAGAGAACAAGTTAAAGCTATCTGAACATGTCAATATATTGGAATCAATTATTTCAAAAGTTATAACCTTAGTTCAAAAGTTATGCACCATAGAGAAATTCACTAAGGAGTGTAGTGAAAGGATTGCAAAGATAGATACAGATCTCAATGCTAGTGCACAAGGTCTCACAACCAATGAAAATGCATTCAAGTTGCATTATGATAAGATTATGGAAGCAAAAAGGTTGATACTTGAGATTCTAGAGGCAGAATCCAAATTTAGAGATGAGGTAACCGAGCTCCAGGCTCTACTACTACCAAATCTCACATTACTGCAACAACATATGACTTCGGCAAGATCATTGATTTCCACCCCGGAAATGTCTGTAACAGAAAGCATATATGATATACATGAAAGAATCACCTTGGAAATCATGACCCTTGAGCACCTCAAAGAAGAGTGGGAAAATAAAATAGAGGACATTCACAAATCCCATTCTCACATTTTTGACAAATTGTAAGTATGACACCTTTGTCATTATTATAAAAAAGGGGGAATTGATATCATAAAAAGGGAAATGATTTGGTGTGATAAGGTGAAAGGGGGAAATGATAAAAGGGGGAAATATATGTATAAAGGCAAGTGTATATATATGTACATATATCATACTGTGGCATGCACATTGGGGGAGTCATATTGTCAAGGTAAAATTTATGGTGTATATACTAAACATTTTAGTTTTGCACATATCAATTTTTGATACTAATGTCAAAGGGGGAGATCGATGATCATAATTTCTCATTAGTATGCAAAGGAAACAGTTTTTGAACCGTCGGTAACATGATCACCGAAAGACAAGTTTATAGTGCAACCCGTCACAACAGTTCACAGAGGTCACCGAAAATGTTAAGTGCAAGAGAACACCGAAACCAGTCTTCACCAACAGACACGTTCACATAGGAACCCGACAGACAAGTTCATAGAGGAACCCGACAGACAAGTTTATAGTGTAAACTGACAGACGGTCTACAGAGAAAATCGAGAAGCAAAATGTCTACAAACACATCACCGAGGAAAGACTATAAAGCAACCTGATTACCATTCTATCGAGAGACAACTTTAATTCTGAGAAATGTGGATCTGAGTTACACGTCAGATAAAACACTTAAGTTTTATATTTATCTTTAAAGTTTATCTTTAAAACCATTTCTTGAGGGACAAGTAAAGAAAATATAATTTTTTTAATTGGTCTAACTGATTTAAAACATGCAAACTAGGAGATCAAGGTCAAGTTGTAAACCTTTGATCATAGAGTTTTCATAGTTAAGCATGAAACCTATTTTAGGTCAATTCATTGTATAAATAGATATGTAATCAATCAGAACAAGAGGGTGTGATGAAGATTGTAGCTACAGCATACATCTATGGATCAAATACAAAGTTTTATGCAAAAGGACAGCAAAAGATGAAATCAGTTATAAAGAACAAGATTCAAGGCTACCGAACATAAAAAAGGTATTAATCAATCACTATAGGTGATACATCATATTGTAAAATTTAAAGGATTTGTACTCAGTAACTCTAGATTGCATATAATCAGGTCAATAAGTATTTTTGACTATATTCTAACAAGTGTAGCAAATCAAAGAAATCCTTTAAGAAGGTGGATTTAACAATCCTTTTGTAAATCTGTTAACCGAGTGCACACTAAACAATGTTGCTAAATATCTTAACAAAGTAGACCTTAACCAGTCTAAACATGTTACTCCTAAAAGGGTAAGATCATCAGAAGTGATCAACTTGCAAGCCTTAACTGACACCTTTCACTCTGCAAATAGTGAAGCTTTGTGGGTTTCATCCCCACCGTAGTTTTTACCTTCTAACAGGGGTTTTTTTCTTTACAAATTCTTGTGTCATGTGTTATTACATTTCATCAATGTTCCTATGAATGTTTACATGCAATTAAGTTTATGATTTGATATTACATGCAAAAAGATAGTATAGAAACTATGGTCGGTAATGCAAGGAATTGGTTACCAAAGGATTAAAAGTTAATTGATAAAAAAATTTAAGGGTACCGATTCACCTCTCCCCTCTCAGTACACACTATTCCATTATTCTAGAAATTGGTATCAGAGCTAGATCTCTTATTTGGAAAATTTTAAATCACCTGAGAGAAAAGATCATACAATGGAAAGGTATAAGCTAGACAAGAATATTGAGAATCAGAAGTTGCAGATTTAGATCTTCTATAAGCAATACAAAGAAGCTAGAATCAAGATGAGAGAGCTACTGGATGAAAGAAAGGTTATGGCATCTCATTTTAATGAAACAGACTATCATGAAGAAGAGATACCTGATTTATTTGAGTCATCAGGATCTACATCTTGCAATACATCAGACACATATGAAGGAAGCATTAGAATTCTAAATGAAATCAATCAACATCTAGTTGGACAAGTGAAATCACTACAAATTGGTCAAGAGACATAGATGGTAAGGATGATTAAGGTTATGAATAATGCTAAACAAGTTGAGAAAGAAAGAACACTAGCTATTGATGATAGGAGGAAGATCACAAAAAGCTACAAGAGAGAGAATCAGAAATACAAAGACTTACTAAACATCATCATGAGATCACCAATCAAATTGTTCTTATGAGTCAGGAGGCAAAGTGAGTGAACATAGAACTCAATGGGAAATTGGAAGCTATTGGTGAGATAAGAGAAGAAAATGAAAGACTGAAGCATGAAGTAAGAATTTAGCAACAATACAATCATATGATCAAGAAAGCTGAAGAAAGAACAAAAAGAATGGATGATCTCTGGATGGACAAAGAAGAGTCAACAACAATACCGGTCTAGGGTATACCGAGCATGGAGAATCATCATACCAAGCTTATCAAAAAGATGTCTACATAAATCCAAGACCAAGGAAGCAGTCATGCAATTACTATGGAAAACAAGGCCACACATCAAATGTTTGCAAGAGCAAATCTAGAGGCATTCCTAAATCCACATCTACATTCATAGGAAATTGTTATAACTGTAACAAGAAAGGACACAAAGCACATGAATGCAGATCTAAGGTGAAACAACCAAAGAAGGAAACCTACATGGAAAAATATTGTCCTACTTGAAAAATGCATGGGCACACATCTCTTGAATGCAAGAAGAAGAAAAGGCAAGCATGGAAGTCAAAAGAACAAGAAAATACTTATCAACCAAAAAGAGTCGGTAACTCATATGTTTGGGATTACAACACATGGACAAATTGCACAGCATGTGGTAGATATGGACACATAGCTGCAAAATGCATGAGAAAATGGATGAGAAGGTCTAGGAGCTGGACTAACCCCGGAATGGAATGCTTACACTGTCATAGGGTCAGTCATCTAAGCAAAGACTACAGAGACCGAGTGACAGAGAAAAGCACTTTTGCCAATGATAATACCATTGAAGACGCTAGGAAGATGAGAAAAAAAATGTGGAGGAAAGCTACAAACATTAATGATGCTGGCCCAAGAAATACAATTGGTGACACCTTATCTAATGGATCTGCTGATATCACCACCCCCACCTAAGAAGAACAAGTAAGTATGGAACTGCACTATACCAAGTTATATTTTACATCAGTTCCGTTATACATTGATACTATGGAAAATTAGCATAAATAAATATGCACTATGGTATTACTTGTTATGAATTTTTGAATCCAATCACGTCGGTCAAATGCATACCGAGAATCATCGATGAACATATAAAAGCTAAAGTTGTTAACCGAGCATCGGCGGTATTCATTTAAAAGACAATTAGCCTTCGCCACATATCGAGCACCATTGGTGAACATGTGAAAGGTAAATTGAATTGACACTTACCCAGAGCATCGCATTCTCACCGAGAATGAAGTTGGTATGTTCCNAATTTTTGAATCCAATCACGTCGGTCAAATGCATACCGAGAATCATCGATGAACATATAAAAGCTAAAGTTGTTAACCGAGCATCGGCGGTATTCATTTAAAAGACAATTAGCCTTCGCCACATACCGAGCACCATTGGTGAACATGTGAAAGGTAAATTGAATTGACACTTACCCAGAGCATCGCATTCTCACCGAGAATGAAGTTGGTATGTTCCCCGAGAGACTCCGTCTTCAAACACCAAGAAGTGGGTAAAGTATTAATTGCACCACTTACGACATCATCTATAAAAAGGCGATAGAAAGCTCATTCATTCACAAAGTGATTTATAGGGAAGAGCAGAGTGAAGAGCATAGCACAGAGCGAAGAACAGCGACCAAATTGTAGAGCAACTCACAAGCATATTCATGGTATTCAGACAGATTAACAGCAGCTACAGCAGATCAAGTGAGTATCTAAGACTCACCGAGCTCACATTTTTTTTATGGGAAAAGCCCTAATTTCCAAAAACAAAGGCAACCACATCTCACATTTCCAAGATCAAGAATGCCAAAGATAAAAAGGTCAACCTAATCAAGAACTCTACATATGAAGAGCCTAAATACAAATTTTGTTCAGAGGTAGATTCACAACCTGACGACGCTGGAGCATTCTCAAGTATACCACCTAGGGTTTTGCTAGATGAGGATGTCTGAGCCTATATCCATTGCAAAGTTGCAGAAATCAGAGATCTTGAATTTGAGGAAACTTACAAGAAGCTTTGCACAGACGGAAACATCAAAGATGAACATAAACACATTGAGGTGAAAGGGCTTACAAATGCCCTAATGTTCCTGAAGGAGTTCAAGAATGAGTGGATCCGAATAGTTCTTAGCTGGGTACATGACAGAAAGATGTGGCTGGAAGAGCCAAACCTGATTACCAAAGATGTAATACACGCAATGACCGGTTATCCAATAACCGACAAGGCAAAAGCACTCTAACATCCTCCTCACCCCGGCATAGAAAAGATGATAGGTGCAGTATGGGATGGCAGAGGATTGAAGGTAAATTCCATCACCGATCGAGAACTAAAATTTGGTGCATGTGTGCTAGGATACAAGGTATTCCAAGCCAGCAGATTAAATAGCATTGCATGTGGAGCAGTTGACATTGCCCATAAGATTGTGAAGAAGGGTCTACAACTGGATCTATCCGAGCTTCTACTAAAGCAACTAGAAGAGAACATGAGGACCATTAGATCAGCAAAATCTAATTTATGTAAGTTTGGTTCACTCATATGTATCTTCATCTACTTTCAATAATTTTTCCCATCTATCGGTAATGTCAATTGGGACACTACCCGACCAGTGACAATTTAAATCAGTGAATTCATTAAGTCACTAGCGGACAACTTTACATTAGTCACGGATGACTATTTCACCAGATTCAAGGATAGAATGCACAAAAGGATGAGGATACCAGAACAACAGGTGGATTAATATAAAGATGATATTTGTTTCATGGTGGACACCGATACAACCTTGATCAAACCAGTTGTACCGAGGACAGCATGGTTAGCACCACTTGACTATAAGATAAACATAGATGAGGCCAGAAATGCTATTGAAGCATTATTGAATGAACCACTGGACAAATCATTACCAAGATTTGGAACCTGTGAAGAAGCTAAGGCTAAAATCAAAACAGGATTAGTTTTTAAGAAGATCGATAGAAAGAAGACCAAAATGGTAAAGACACTTGAAAAGAAGTTATCGGTAAATAATGAAGAAACAGAACAACAAGAAGCCACCGAGGGACAGTCACCCGTCGGTGAAGGTGAAAAATTGAGTGACTCCGAATAAATAGAGTCTGATGCATCACCCCCAAAGAAACCAAGGACAACTGTTGCATCAAGAACAAGGAGTCAAACTACAAAAGCAGACTCACCACCAAAGACAAGTGAGGACTTATAAAAGAAAGCCTCAAACTAGGCAAACATCAGACTAAAAAAGGAGACCAAGGACACACAGGTACTAGAAACTACAAAGGATATACTATTGTAGATTGTACCTGATATCGACATTGATCAAAATGCACCTATTCTTGATCAATTAGCAGTTCTTACCGAAGTCATCACATCATAGAATGTAGATGCAGAGAAGGCAATAGAAGAATGTGCAGAGCAGAAGTACCAATGCAAGTTAACAGAGAAAATCAGCCAAGAAGTGGCAGAGAACAAGGTAAAGCTATCTGAACTGGTCAATACATTGGAACCAATTATTCAGAAGTTATAACCTTAGTTCAAAAGTTATGCACCATAGAGCAATTCACTAAGGAGGGTATTGAAAAGATTGCAAAGATAGATGCAGATCTTAATGCTAGTGCACAAGGTCTCACAACCAATGAAAATGCATTCAAGTTGCATTATGATAAGATTATGGAAGAAAAAAGGTTGACTTGAGATTCTAGAGGCAGAATCCAAATTTAGAGATGGGGTAACCGAGCTCCAGGATCTACTACTACCAAATGTCACATTACTATAACAACATATGACTTCAGCAAGATCATTGATTTCCACCCAAAAATATCTGTAACATAAAGCATATATGATATGCGTGCAAGAATCACCTTGGAAATCATGACCCTTGAGCACCTCAAAAAACAGTGGGAAAAGAAAATAGAGGACATTCACAAATCCCATTCTCACATTTTTGACAAATTGTAAGTATGACACCTTTGTCATTCTTATAAAAAAAGGGGGAATTGATATGATAAAAGGGGAAATGATTTGGTGTGATAAGGTGAAAGGGGGAAATGATAAAAGGGGGGAATATATGTATAAAGACAAGTGTATATACATGTACATATATCATGCTGAGGCATGCACATAGGGGGAGTCATATTGACAACGTAAAATACATGGTGTATATACTAAACATTTTAGTTTTGCACATGTAAGTTTTTGATACTAATGTCAAAGGGGGAGATTGATGATCATATTTTTCCATTAGTATGAAAAGGAAACAATTTTTGAACTGTCGGTAACATGATCACTGAAAGACACGTTTATAGTGCAACCCGACATAGCAGTTCACAGAGGTCGCCTTAAATGTTAACTGCAAGAGAACACCAAAGCCAGTCTTCACCAACAGACAAGTTCACAGAGGAACCCGACAGACAAGTTCACAAAGGAACCCAACAGACAAGTTTATAGTGTAAACTGACAGATAGTCTACAGAGAAAATTGAGAAGCAGAATGTCTACAAAGACATAACCAAGGAAAGACTATAGAGCAACCCGAGCACCATTCTACCGAGAGACAACTTTAATTTTGATAAATGTGGATCTGAGTTACACATTAGATAAAACACTTAAGTTTTATATTTAGCTTTAAGGCTTATCTTTAAAACCATTTCTTGAGGGACAACTAAAGCAAAATGTAATTGTTTTAATCATTCTAACTGATTGAAAACATGCAAACTAGGAGATCAAGGTCAAGTTGTAAACCTTTGATCATAGAGTTTTCATAGTTAAGCGTGAAACCTATTTTAGGTCAATTCATTGTATAAATAGATGTGTAATCAATCAGAACAAGAGGGTGTGATGATTATTGTAGCTGCAACAGACATCTATGGATCAGATATAGAGTTTTATGGAGAAGGAAAACAAAAGATGAAATTAGTTATAAAGAACAAGATTCAAGGCTACCGAGTAGAACAAAGGTATTAATCAATCACTATAGGTGATACATCATATTGTAAACTTTAAAGGATCTATACTCAACTATTCCAGATTGCATATAATCAGGTCAATAAGTATTTTTGACTACATTCTAACAAGTGTAGCAAATAGAAGAAATCCTTTAAGAAGGTGGATTTAACAATCCGTTTATAAATCTCTTAACTGAGTGCACACTAAGCAGTGTTGCTAAATCTCTTAATGGAGTAGACCTTAACCAGTCTAAACATATTACTCCTAATAGGGTAAGATCATCAGAAGTGATCAAACTTGTAAGCCTTAACTCACACCTTCCGTTCTGGAGATAGTGAAGCTTTGTGGGTTTCATCCCCACCGCATTTTTTACCTTCTAAACACGGTTTTATGCATTACCAATTCTTGTATCATGTGTCATTACATTTCATGAATGTTTACATGCAATTAAGTTTATGATTTGATATTACATGCAAAAAGATAGAATAGCAACTATGGTCGGTAATGCAAGGAATTGATTACCAAAGGATTAAAGTTTAATTGATAAAGAGTGTTAAGGGTACCGATTCACCCCTCCCCTCTCAGTACACATCATTTCATTATTCCAACAAAAACAAGATTCAATGGTGGAGTGCTCAGAAAATTTGTGAAAAAATCCATTGGAGTGTGTAGAAGAAGAAAAAGACCAAATGAATAAAAAAAATGGAGGTTACACACATGGAGGGTTGAATCCCGCATCGTTGGGTAGTGGAAAATGGGTGTTACAATTGCACTGTGGTAGTTTGTAATGCCTCAACGGAAACCTATACGTATTTTGATTTGCAGACGAGTGTGTGTCACGCTTATGTCTCTGTGGAGTATATGCATCCTATGTTGTCCATGTTGTGTGCCCAAGATTTGAAGCAGGTGATGACAAGGCTAGGTGAGTGAGCACGAATGGATGACATTGAATTTTGAGTCTTAGGTTAGGGTAAGGGTGATGTTAAATGGAAAATTACATCGGGGTGCCAATTTATGCCATTACATTTTTCTCCCACTTTAGCGAACATATCATATCAGAAGGGAGATGGGAGCTAAAGTAAGAGAAAACTTACTTGACTTACCTATCGAGATTATGTCACATGTGGTTGCCCCCAGCTAGGAAATCCCTAAATTATTGTTGAGTTGCATCCAACACACAAGTTGCAGACAAGTGTACTAGATGATGAAGACAAAATGTAGACCCAAGACCATTTATGGTATACCAATATGGATGGCAAGTTGTGTTATTCTGGATACCCATATGATAGGGTGATTTTGATAATGCTCTGACATGCGTAGCGAATGCTAGATAGACATGTGATACGTAGGATTTAGATGGTGTATCAAAATGTGTAGAAAATGTTAGATAGGCATGTGATAGGGTGGCTTTAGTTCATGTGGGTACACATAACATAAGCTAGATAGGTCGATGGGGAAAGATAAAAAACTAAGACAGTGGATTGGCCTCCAAAAAGGAAAACACTGAGATAGTGGATTGGCCTCCACAAAAGCAGACACTGAGATAGTGGATTGGCCCCCATAAAGGCAGAAACTAAGATCAAAAAATGAAAATTTTATGATAAAAACATGGTGTAGAAACAATATGATCGTTAGACAAAATCCAAATCAGACACAGATATAACAGCCCCCCATTGGAATGGACCATGATGCTTAGAGGGAAGCATGGGTCATTCTAAGGAGAGAAAGACATTGTGGCATGTCAACATACGAGATGTTGGCATGGAATGTCACTTCCTGATGGGTGACACATGATTTCCACAACATCTGCACATAGACAAGGGGATCCGATGGATTGGCGTCAGAACCTAGAAGAGAAATATATACATACTCTCAATGGATATTTCATCACTGCCAAATGTGGCTCGGATACAAAGAATGACACATGAAGAAAAAGGAAGATAAAAATTTGGGCCAACATGGAAGGAGTCTCTAAATGCCCCCAACACTTTGCACCATCCCCAAATATCAAAAATTAAGGTCACAAAAAATAGAAGAATAAGATAACAAATAGGGGAAGACATAAAACAGAAAACCTCCCATTTCCAAGTACCAACAGAGTACAAGGATCCTCTGGGAGGGAAAAACATTAAAAGACAAGCACTAGGGAACACATACAAACATGTGTTAAACTAAAGATGTAGACGCGGGTACTACATTCACAGGTCGTCCGCCAGTAGATCATCGTCCTCCCAATCTTGATCATAAAGGGAGGGAGGTCACGATCGCAAAGATACAACCATGATGATAGCCCAAGGTGCCCCACTAGTAGTTAGAGCCAAGGATGAAGAAGCATTCATATTATCATTCAATAGGTCAACTATGGCGAGTAAGAGAGATCGTGTAAAGATCACTATCAATGTTGAAATGTCCTCCAATGAGTTGAAAATGCAAGACTCATAGCTTGTGAGGGACCCATGAGGAGGTGTAGATGAAGAATACTCCCCTCTGACCTCTACAAGAGGGGCGAAGATGAACTCAGGAGAAGTTGGATCTTTCTCCACTACGAGGACTAAAATGGAAAGGGGATCTGTCAGAGCATATTTACAGTGCCTGAACTCTAAGATAGGTCCCTACTCGAACTTCCTCCTAAAGGATGGAGGTAAGGAACTCTGATCCACTATAACAACCTTCGGGATATTAAGGAAGTTGTTATGGCAGTCCTAATATGGGGCGGGCATAGGTTGAGTGGGCATCACTACACTGCACACCACTTGAGTGTGCAACATGTTCACTAGTGCCAGAAAGGCTCATCTCTCTACCCTTGCAGCGACCTCATGTGGCAAAGCCTTGGACAACCCTTATTCTCAAGTGTCATTTAATTTTGACATAGATGTGGGTCTGACTAGGAAGCATGTGAGGCTATAGCGGAATCCTGCTCCATGGGGGAGGTCATTGATGCCATCACTAGAAAGGGAGATGACCTTACCAATGAAATAGGAGGTGGAGCTGACAAGGGCACAGTCGGCTTAGTCACGGGCACCCTTCCTCTTTTTTTCCTATGGGAAGCATGAGGAAAAGAGGATGCCCTTAGAGGATGAGGAGAAGGTGTCAAGAGAGATGGTGTGGTATTAGGTGACCTCTTAACCTTGCCATAAATGACAGGGTGAGGTATGTCTGCAATGGTGGGAATGGAAAAAGATGGGCACACCTTGAGCTTTGGCAGTATGGGTACCTTTCCCTTATCAACACTAGGTTTCGACACAAGAACAAAAGACATTGTTGGAGGTTGTGTGTCCCGAGGCAAATGAGGAGGCTTTCCATGGGGGCATGCACTTGCCTTGAAACCCTGAAGAAGAAGGGGCAGAAGACGGAGCACATTGAGTCTCATGAGAGGAATGACCAGGAGAAGGTGCTACAATTTTAAGATTAGGTTCACCGACTTTATACTTCTGATAGGCAAGGAATGTCATATCTTGTCGGGGATACAAAGGCCCTATCTGAGTAGGCCATAAATGATCAAGGGAGAAACCCCTACGAGACACCAAGGGACGATATCCAGTGTCCTGTATAGTATGGATGGTCTCTTCATGAGGAAACTTCATACATTTATGAATGACTAAAGGGATGATTCCCATGGAGGTCAACCAAAAGATACCTAGTTTGACCTTGAAGAGGTCCAACTCAGGAACCACAATAAATGTTAAGAACACTACCTTGGGTCCCACCTGGATTGTCAAAGGGGTGGACCCCAAAGGGGGAAGAGATGGCCCATCATGCATCCTGATGGTGACAGGACACTCGTCATATTAACCTCAGTTTAGGCCATTGGCGAAGAGAACCTCCTCAGTAATTATGTCAACTCGAAAAGTAGGGTCAACCAGGATGCCCCTAACAAAGATGTCATTGATCGATGTTGGGATATAAATGGGAGAAGGTTCTTCGTTATATGACTCATCCAGAGAGGTGAATTCAATAGTTGTTGCAGACACCCTTTGGGTGGGTAGGGAAATCAGAGTGATGGTCACCATGTTAATGCAGGGACTAGATCACTCGGATAGGATTTGATGTAGAGGTTGTTAGTTCATGTTGAGCTCATCAAAATGTGGAGAAGGAAAAATTACAGCAACCTAGAGACTAATTAAAATCTCAAGGGATGGACCTTTTATTGCACCACCTCACTTCTAGTAGCACGTAGAGCTAGGGGGATTAAATGTGATGTGTGTTGGAGAGAGTTTTAATTAACTAAGGTGTTGAAATGCAAGTGACTTAAATTAAATAAACACCAAATGAACAACTTCAAGATATTAAATGATAAAAATATTCTAGTTATAGAAAACGAAAGAGCTAACAACAGAGAATAATCATCGAGCTTCGTAAACTCACTACCTCAGACACACACATACGTCTTTTGGATGCCAGCGCTATGTGTGTACTTCCTGTACAGAGGACGACACACAAAACAATGCAAAAATAATAATAAAATATATGTTAATGCTAATAAACTGGAGTGAAATAACATAGTACGAAAGAGCTTGATTAAGCTACAAAAACACAAGGGGAGAGAGGAGAGAGACCCGATTCGGTGTCTGATGAAGCTAGTGATTCCAACCCACCTCTCTATGAACTTGCACACATGAATAAGAGAAAAAAGTTGGGGTTGTTTGGAGACTTGCCTTAGTGAAGTCCTTGCTTTGGTGTTTTCGCCTCCACAACAATCGAGTAGACACAAAATCGATGATAGATAACCAAAGATAAAAGATATGCAATAGAAAATAGAAAGAATATCATGAAGATAATACAATATTCTCAATAAGATATAAAAAAATTAATAAAAAAATAAAATAATAATAATTAGAAGAGTGAACTCCCCTCAAGCCCACAAAGCTCAAATTTAATGGAATGAAGGTTGATCAAATATTGGAGATTGATGCCAAAGAGTTGCGAGCTATCCAACATGGCGAGGAGCTCTCTATGAAAACAAGATTCAATGGTTGAGTGCTCATACAATGCGTGAAGAGATCCCCTGGAGTGTGTAGAAGAAGCAGAAGACCAAATGAATGCCAAAAATGGAGGGTATATGCATGCAACATCGAATCCACGTCGATGGGCAGTGGAAAACATGTGTCACAATTGTAGGGTGGTAGTTTGTAACACCTCAATGACAACTTGCACATTTATAGATTCACATATGAGTGCACGCCACGTGGACATCTTCAGAGCGCGTACGCGTCCTATGTTGTCCAGGCCACGTGACTAGGATTCAAAGCGAGTGATGACAATGCTAAGTGAGTGAGTGCAAACAAATGACATGTAATTTCGAGTCTTAGGATAAGGTAGGGGTGATGTTAAATGGAAAATTCTACCGAGGTACAAATTTGAGTCATTACACGTACACACGCACACATCCATCACATATACATATTGCCTATAATTAAACACCATATTTCATAGTTATTTTGTAGAATAAAATTAAATACCAATTATACAACCAAATCATGCAAAAAAACAGCCAAGAACTTAAATTAAATCATGTACGCTTGTATTTGCAAATCATGCAATGTGTTGAGAGTAAACTAAATAAAAGTTCTCTTGATCTAATGTTCCACTTAAAAACATTGACTTCTATTTCAAAACAAATAATAAACATTGAACAAAAATTCTACAGCCTTCTTCCTCTTGGTCCACCCTTTCTTTTGGTATTTTTTATTGGAATGGAAGTTGTAATATATGGGGATGAGTCATCTTTGTCCTCTTTGATCTTCATGCCACCAGTAAAAAGAGAAAGAGTTTCCTTTATGGACAAACGACTCACATGCAAAAAAGTATCATTGAAAGATACAAATATGTGGGCTACACCAAACTCATGTTTTCCTTCCTTTACTAGCCAACGTCTATCCAGCCATTAGAATCTAAATCTTACCAAGAGGAGCTTAAAAAAACTATGTCATCCTTGATAAGATTTAGATTCTAATTGTTTGATAGACACCTCCCTTTTACTGCAAGTCCTAGAGTAATATTTTCTTCCTTAACTTATTTGGTCTTCTTCTTCCCAAATATTGTTAGTAGCTTTAAGCCTCTCGATTTGAGAACTCCAAGTGCCCCCACTATAACTCATCTGTTTCTTTTTATATATTCATTTTATATAATTTTAAATAGTGCACTTCTTACAAAGTTAAATTTCAGGTTTGATATAAATGTCATCAATGTCCAAACTTATATATATGTAATATGTCTAGAATGAAATTTCAAATTTCAATATTAATTTTCATTATCCATGGATATGTATACAATTTCATTTCAATGTTGAGTTTCTTTGGCCTATTCAACAAGTCTATTCTATGCACGTGTGCAGTTTTCATTTCCCAAAATCGAAAGCCTCTCTAATTTTTCTATGTTGCCTCTTTTGGCTAGGTTTCATTCATATTTTTTTTAAAAGACAATGGTTTCTACAAGTAGAATTGGTGGCAGAAAAAGGGATCATTGCTAGAAACATGAGAAACCAAGGCTAGTGCAAGGAGAAGTTATTTGTAACCATTGCGCGAAGTCTATAAGTGGTAGCATAAATCGACTCAAATTCTCCTTGCATAGGTCACTAGAATGACTATTATGTCATATTACAATTATTCTGAAGAGGTGAGAGGGAGGCAAAAACAGTGTGTGTGGCATATGAACAAAAGAAGGTAGATAAAAAGAGAACGGAGAGGCCATGACAACCTCAATATTAGATTTTAGTTCTACATATTTGACAAGTGCAAGGGTGGGTAGCCATATGTCTAAGTTTTTAATTCCCTTCAACACTCTTGATGTGCAATCTAGATTGCAAGGTACTTCGTGGAATAAAGAATTGCAAGATCAGACGAAATTGGCATCTGCTATATTTTTATACTACCTACATTCATTGTGGTAAGTAAGAGGTTCAAGGACCCAACTCGTCATGAGTTGAGTGGGTTGTTATTGCAAGCAATGAAGTGAAAAATATAGACCCTGTGCAACATGTTTGATGAAGTGGTGATAGAAGTAGGAGTACACAATATCATTTGGATTGTGATTGATAATGCAATTGCATATGTGGCAGCTAACAAACTTCTACAGGGTAGGCATTCGACATTATTTTGGAGCCCTTGTGCTACCCATTGCCTTGACTTTCTCCTCGAGGACATAGGGAAATTAAGTTAGGTGAAGAATATGGTTGAAGATATTTACAACCACACGAGTCATGGATCTTATAAGACAACACATTGATGATAAGGATCTTGTGTGATCAATAGATACAGGTTTTGCCACTAATTTCCTCACCTTGTAGAGCATATTTAGCTGCTTTGCTTAGCATGAAGCAAATGTTTGTGGGTAAAAAATAGTTGGAAAACCCTTATTTTAGGAAGCCTAAACTAGATAAGGTTGTGAAGATCATTTTTTATGATAGATTGTCAAACTCATGGAGGAGATCATCAATGTAAAATTTCAAACTTAATTGATGATTTTTTTTTAATTATAATATTACACTTTGTTGTTTTTGTTAATTTTTTTTATATCTAAGCAACAAAAATGTTGGTGAGGGTTCTACGAATGGTGGATGGGGATTGAACCTCCATGGGGTATCTGTACAAGGCTATGGGCCAAAGAGGCGATTCAACATTTTTATGGGTCAAACAAGACTAAATATGAACCCAAATGGCAAATAATTGATCAGAGGTGGAACCAACAACTCCACCAACATATTTATGTTGCTACCTACTTTTCAAACCTTAAGTTTTATTCTTCCCTACTTTCAAAGCAAATGCAGAGGTTCTAGTTGACCTCACACATGTATTCAAACATTAGTTGTTGATTAGAACCTTCGAGAACTCATACTTGATGAGTTACCATGGCATAAGAAGGCCAAGGGACCATTGGTTTTTCACCTGATTGCACTAGTAGGAGAGCACCTTGTTGTGAGATAAGAAAAATGTGTTGGATATTATTTTACCATTTATTTCACTCTTTTAAGTTTATTGAAAATTAGACTCAAAAGCGCAATAGGTTAAGTCAAAAGTGTTTGAACAACCTTGTCCATATGTATGCAATACAACCTTCAATCACATGAAAAGAAGGTACAATCACAAGGTTTGCATGAAGCGCTAAACCTGGCCGACATTAATCCATATCTAGTAAATTGGATTGCTCAACCTGATGGTGTTGATATTGATGTTGATCCACTCTTTACTAACAATCACTTAGTTGAGTTGGAGAGGGAGGCAATTGAATGAGAGATAGAAGTGGTAGCACGTGAGTAGGAAAAGGCGAGGTTTGTCATTCACTACAGGCAATTTCCTCACAAACATAGTTTGATCCACTTATTGAGGCACTTGTTGAGGATGTTGTAGTTGCTTCAACAACACCCACACAATGAAAACAAACCCTTTTGATCTTTAGTCGTAAATGTAATTTATGATTTACAATTTTCATTGACACCAAAACTTGAACTTAATTTGTATTCAAAGGTTGTCATTCTCTTCTGGTCTACGATATGTATTGAACTCAAATTTATTCAGAGGTTGCACTTGTTTTTTGATCTATAATATATATTTAACTCAATCTTTGATTATATATGATGGAAAAGGGTAATATTTTCTACAAATTTAATGTGTTTATATTTTTAAGAATATTTAAGAAATTATATATTTTCAAAAGTTTGATAATTTTGCCTAAGTTTTTGCCAATATTTTCCAAAGCTTTTGTCGAGTCCCAAGTTTTTTAAAAGATTAGGCCAAAAGAGTTATTGTCAAGTTTGAGTTTTTCAATAACGGTTAGGATGATAAAGAAAGCCTTTACTGTACCATCATTTTTTGTGTTGGTTTTACCCACATAGGTTTTTCTTTATTTTTGGCATAACAATTCTAGCCATCGTTGGTAGTGTATAATAGTCTATGTAACATCATTAGGACTCCCCAACTCTAGGTCTTTGTTGTTGTGCTCTAATATTATAGACTTTTTCTCCACTCATCTTCAAAAGGCTTTACCACTTTTATTTCACCATGTATGGTCTCGATGCATATGCTTACATAATTGAGCACTTTGCACATTTGGATCAAAGGCAATTTAGTTATCTAAGACATATTTACCTCCTTTCTTAGATTGTAGGAACTGAGTAGACCCTCCTATAAATTGCAATGTGTTGGATACAAATTTTAACGTAACTGGTGACACTAGTGCGACATGCCCC
>MU225245.1:309546-328507 GCA_018584345.1 Thuja plicata
AAAAATATGAATGAATATATCTATTTATCTATCTATCTATCTATATGTATATATATACATACATATATGTATGTATATATGAATGAAGAAATAATGTAATGCAGAAAGAGCCCAAAACGGTGGAGAGAGCAAAACAAATATAAGGATATAAAGAATATATAACCACGCGAGGAAAATGCAAAGAATTAAAATCGATCCTAATCAGTATAATGTACCTAAAGTGTAGATACCAATATTGCAGAAATCTATTGTGAATATTGATATATGCATAAGAATCATTACTAAATATTCCTAATAGTAGGTTGTGATATCGTAAGTCTCTACAAGTAAAGCCATCTATGTCTGTAATTCCAAATCCTGACCTGGAGCTATTCTATCTTCCACCATTGGTTACCTTATTACCCCTTTTATATCTGGCTAGTGAGCTCATTACTCTTGTTCTTTTGTCTGAGCTATCTCCCCTCTATATGTATTCTCTAGCCAGTGCAACCTAAATATTCCCCATCTGCTCCCTTATTCGCCAAATTATCAGCTTATGTATTCCCTTCCTGATATATATGGTATCATTTACTTCTTCAAGTATTTAAGTAGGTCTAGCGCTCTATCCAACAGGGCTTTTAGCTTCCAGTTTGGTGTTGAGCCTTCCCTAATGACATTAACCACAATTGTCGAGTCTCCTTCAATCTCTAGTTTCTTTATCTGTAAGTCCTTGCTTAGTAAGAGCCCTTCTGTTAAGGCACACAACTTTGTTGTGTTATTCGACTCTATACCCACTGGTCTTGCTAATCTTGCTATCTCTATTCCTTCTGAGCTGTATATAATGCATCCAATACATGTTGATCCTGGATCACCTCTAGAGGCCCCATCGAAGTTCAGCTTGTACCAGCCATGCTTGGGTGGTGACCACTTACATGTAGCTCTTTTTCGTTTGCTGATTTCACCTCCTTTCCCCACATAGAGAGGGATTCTCAGACCTATCCAAATTCTTCTGATCTTCTCATCCCAGCTTGTGAAAGTTGCTTCACTTTGTTGGTAGGAGGCCAATCTACTGTTGATTACTTCAACTACAGCTGCCTCTATTTTGTTAATAAGGTGTTCCTTTTCCATCTTTTTCTTCTGAAAGAGTCTTCTATTGCATTCTTTCCACACCTCCCATATTAGTATAGACGGGGCAACAATCCAGAGATTCCCATATAAGTTGTTCTTCTGAAGGCTGGGCCAGCTTTGAAAAAGACCTAACAAATCGTGGGGGGATGTTGTTGTCCAGCCTAGTTTGTTGATTAGCCAATTCCAGCACTTGCTGGTATACTCACAATTGACCAAGAGGTGGTCAATTGTTTCTTTTCCTTCACATAACGTGCATCTAGTAGGCCCTTGAAAGCCTAGCTTGGTGAACCAATCAATTGTTAGGATCCTCTTTTGGAGTGTTGCCCATGCAAACATGCCCGCCTTGGGAAGGCAATTCTTGTTCCAACATAGTCCTAATGGGATTTTTGTCTAAGGCTTACATTGTTTTTTAAAGAGATAATTGTACCCATCTTTCACATTGAATTCTCATGAGTTTGCTTCAGCCCAAGCCAACCTATCATTTCCATTTCTTATTGTTATTTTCCTTTCCTTCAATAGGTTTTTTAACGCATCAATGTCACTTTTTGGTAACCCTATGTTGTCCATTGTTTTCCATTGCCATCCTAATGTTGGATCATCACTAGCAAATTCTATATAATCTTTAACCTTTTTACCCCACCAATTTTCCAAGAGTTATTTTGCTCTGTTGTTACCTAGAAGTTTATCTAGGGTTGTTTGTCCTCCCCCACGAATCACTCCAAAAGAGTGCTTAGCCTCCTGAGGCTACATCCCATGTTAGCCTTTCCATTATAATATCCCTGCTACTCGTCATAAAATTCCAGACTCTTGATCCGCATAGTGGGAATATTGTCCTGAATATGCTTAACGGATCTTCTCCATTTAAATATTTGTGGTCGAGGATCTTTAACCACTTTAATGACGGATTTTTATAAATCTTCCATATTAGTTTTGCTCCCAGAGCTTTATTCTGTTCTTTTAAGCATTTTGCTCTTGTTCCCCCTTCTCAAACCAGTCTGCAGATTTTATTCCATGTTATCATAGCTAATTTATTTTTTTCTGCTGACCCTTGCCAGAAAAAGGTTCTAAGCTTCTGCTCTATCGTTGCATGCACCCCAGGGGGGAGAGAAATACATGACATATGATAAATGGGTATCGCTGAAAGGATTGTTTTAAGGATGGTTGCCCGCCCCGTTGTTGACAACCATTTGCCTTTCCGTGACTCCACCTTTTCTAATTTTGACATAATTCGTTCCCATAGTTTGTTAGTTTTGATACCTTTATCTAAGGGAAGCCCAAGGTATTTACACAGGAGATCTCCTTTTCCATAGCCCAGTGTATTACATATAGCTGCTTCTGTTCTTGGACCTGTATTAAAGAAAAACATTTCTGATTTCTCTTGACTTACTTGCTGTCCTGAAGTTCTTGAGTACCAATTCAATATATTTCTAAATTGTCTTGCTTCTTCTATCTCTCCTTTTCCTAACAGTAATGCATCGTCAGCGAATTGCTGATGAGTAATGGGTGCTACCTCATTAGTTACTTTAATACCTTTTATTTGGTTACCACCCTAAGCTCTAGTAATAGCTCTTCCTAGTACTTCCACCATTATAATGAATAAAAAGGGGGATATTGGATCACCTTGCCTCAATCCTCTAGATATACTGAAGTAGCCTTCAGGTGAGCCATTAACTAGAATTGACACTCTTGGGCTTGAGATACATTCAAAAATGAGATTAATCCACCGTTTCTGAAAGCCAAAAGCTTCTAAGCTTTTATAAAGGAAGCACCAATCTACTTTATCGTAAGCTTTTTTGATGTCCAATTTTATCAACATACTAGGTTTTTGGTTTTGTTGAATAGTATGTAATATGTATTACTTCTTGAGATTATAATTCTGTCGAAGATAGATCTTCACGGAACAAATCATGTTTGCTCATCTGAAATGATGTCTGGGAGGATTTTCTTGTTTTTATTGGCTAGAGCTTTTGCCAAAATTTTATATATAGTGTTGCATACAAAGATAGGTCTGAAGTCATTTAGATGTTCAGACTTCTCTTTTTTAGGAATTAGGGTGATGAATGTATTGTTGATCTCTTTTAGGATTCTTCCTGAATTTCTAATATATTCTACTGCTTCTACTAGCTCATCACCTAGGAAATACCAGCACTTCTAAGAGAAGCATGTTGGAAATCCATCTGAGCCTGGGGCTTTATCCGGATGTAATTGGTTTACCACTTTTTCTATCTCAGCTTTTGTGAATTTTTCTTTGAGCATCTTGCTTTGTTCTCTTGTAATGATTTTGGGAATATTAGACAGCAGTTTGTTTTGGGTTTCTAAGTCTGAGCGCTCCCAATTGTTCAGGATTTCTTGGTAGTAGTTTACTGTTTCTCTCACTATCTCTCACTATCTCTGTAGGATCTTGTACGGTTTCGCCATTATCCTTTTAGAGCTTAATCATTCCATTGATATTCCTTCTTTGTTTGGTACTCTTAAGGAAAAAAATTGTCTTCTTGTCCCTAGCCTCTAGCTAAGTTTCTCTAGACTTTTGCCTCCAGAAAATCTCTTTTTTTGCTAGTATGTCTTCATATTTGTTTAAAATCTCCTTTTCTTTCAAGTACTTTTCCTGATCCATCCCCTTTTATATAACCTCATTGTTTAAATTCTCTATTTCTTCCTCAATCTGCTCCTTTATTTCAAATATGTTACCAAAGTGGTCTTTGTTCCAGTTTAATATTCTATTCTTCATTGCTTTCAGTTTTGATACAAAGCAGGAAATTTTAGATCCCATAAACCTCTCTTCTTTCCACCACTGCTCTACATTCTTGATAAAATTATCTTCCTTCAACTACATCTTTTCGAACTTGAACAGGCATCTCATGGCTTTCCTTTCCTCATTAATTGTTAACTGAACAGGGAAGTGGTATGATCCATCATTTGTTATAAATTAAAATCTCTGATTTTAGGTTGTATGCGAACTTGGCTAATTTGCCTCTCAAAAAAAATTTGTCTAATTTCTCTAATATATTGCTGAACCCCAGCCTAACAAGCAACCTCTTCTCAGGAGATGGAGTATTAAAATTTAAATATTGCTTTAATTAATATTTACTTATTTTAACACAGTTTTTTTTTTTAATTAAGATTCAAAAATTAATGTGAGAGTGAATTTTTTTTTTTTTTTTTTGTCAAGATTATTTTTTGATTAGTTTTCTTCTTTTTTTTTATCTGCCAAAGTTATTATTCTTTATTTAGTTCTTATATTTAAATTTTATTTTAAATTAGATTTAAATAACTTCTTGTTAAATAATAAAATTAATAATTAGTGACTTCAAACAGCTAGAAGATGGTGTCGAGAGGTAGAAGATTAGAGTTTCATGGCAGCCATGGTGGAGGAGTCTGCTAGGTTTTGGAGCCACCTCTGGACCAATGCAAAAAGAACCTGGGTTGGCAGCCACCAGGTAGGGCATGTGAGGATCGGCCAAGAAGAGGGATTCATGAGCATTAGGACAGACAACAAGAAACCCATGTTTGTCCCGAAAACAAAAGGAATAAATGGGGTTTTTCAAGAATCTACTTTGGGCTTAGCAGGGGATTTGAAAGCCTGGAAGGTAAGGTGTGGCATCCAAAAGGAAAGCCATGCTCCTTGAGAGTATCCAAGCATCAACCCATAATGACAAAGAATCGAGCAATCACTCTTCATATCGACTCTCTAGAGTGGCATGAATCAACAGATGTTGAAGGAAAAAGCGTTTTTTATGAAATGGTGGAGACTGGTCAGCATTTTCTAGGGTTCATCAGTGGTGTGATCAACAATGGGATAAGAACTTCAGGCTCAAAACTCTTCCAAATTGTTTTTATCTGGTTATTTGTTTAAGTGGTAGAGAAAAACGGTAGATTTTAAATAATGGTTTGTTCATCATGGGAGGCATAGGGTTTTACATTAAGGATTTGTCTCCAAATTTTAATCCCTTATAGGCTTCTATAGAGTAAGTCCCAATCTAGAATCGTTTTAACAATCTTATGAATATTGGGAGTTGGAAACACTCAAGCTTATCGACACCAAGCTTGCGAAGTAAGACCTTAACTAAGAGGCAGAAAACAGTGGAAGACACGAGAACTTTCAAGAACATGGAGCTTCAGATAATGGGCCAGTGCCACTCAGGGTGGGTGACTAGGCTTGTGAGGACCCAATGCCAGACAAAGAGACTCTTGGGGAAGTCCCTACCCTTGTAATGGTTGGTAAACAAGGAGCAATCTCAGGCAGTGCAGAAAACATGACCAATGACAACAAAACCCTCAAAATTACATAGGAATGCACCGCAAGAGAAACCAAAGGATGTGCTGAGGCCCGAGGGCAATGTAGAACACAACCCCTTTGAGCTTGTAGGGAGTTCACCCAAATTTCCTGTGGAGTAATCAGGAATAATCAAGTCAGCAGTTGATAAAAAATGTTTGTTTGGGGCTCCAAAAGAGGGATGCCCTTATCCAAGCCAGGTCCCCTCCTTCCCCGAGGTCTTATCCTTTGATGGCAGCTTTGGTGATGCCAAGGAAGCTTTTTAGCAAGGATCATGGGATTTCCACAGATGAGGAACCACCTACATCTTTTAAGGACATACATGTATCCCCTTCTAAAACAGTTGAACCTTCTTTATCAAGGGCTGAAGAAAGAGCTGATCCTTCGGAGGGAGAATCAAGGGATGCTGCGGATCTTGAATCATCAGAGGAAGAAGACATTCTTAGTCTGGAGAACATCGAAGGAGTTGTGGAGAAAAGAATGATTAGCCAATCCAAGGCCAAGACAAGGAAGGTAAAGGTGGGGGGAAAAATCTAGGGGACACAAATTGAGTTTAGAACATTTTGAAATTGCTGGTAACACAAAGGGACAAAGAAAATTAAGGTCTGGGAGGGAATTAATCCTTCCCAGACAGCAATGAAAATCCGCTCTTGGAATGCACCTTAAAGAATCCAGCCAGCAGAAAAATCTGATAAGGTTTTGTACAACTACATAGCAAAAGACTTGTATTTACAAGTAAAAGCACATTGTTGCCATTGATTGCATTATCCATGTGGGCCACATAATCTTGAAGCTCAAAAATAAAGGCACTACCAATCTTCATAAAAATCAAGGGCTTCTTTCAAACAAGTCTTTGGGTGGCTAGTATTTTACCAAGGCTTGGTAGTCCAACTAAGTCCGAAAGGGTGGCAAATAAGTTTCTTTAGCATTTTATGTTGGAGAAAGGAGCCAGCCAGTCATATCTTCTGAAAAAGTATCTCTTCCAGGACATGTTGGGCGTTTTTACAATGTTCACCTAACTATTTCCTCATTGTTCCCTTTTCATGGTGAGGTCCTCTTTAAGTTATACTTCAATGATCAGGGATAGCTGCAAAATTTATTGCATACAATTCAGTTGACTGCTATTGGTTTCTTGTAGAAGATAAGATGTGAAGTTAGGGCTATTAAGGCTTTTAAACCACAACTGCTGCTTACCATCAGCCCCTAAGCTACAAGGGCAGACTCACATAGCAAGCTTCTTTTTACTATTGGATTAGAGGAATTGAATCTTTTGAACCATGAGTAGTAATGGTGAGCTGCCAGAGGCTTCTAGGAGAATTGAGGTACTTCACATATTAGATTTGATGGATCAGTTAGCTGGCATTTCTCTCAGCAAACCATTACCACTAAGGTTACTCAAATTCCCCAGCCTACCACTTAACCATAACCCCTTTAACAAAAAATTACATGTAGATATTTACACTGCATTAAAGAAATAAGTTATAATAATGTTCATGAATGACCACACACACTATTAGTAGACAACCCTAGAAAGAACTGCCTGGAGAAAAAGTTAAAAAAAGAAGAGAGGAATACAGATAATACAGGCAAAGAGAAATTCACTTGCAATAATTTTGTCAGTGATGCAATGCTTTTCTCAAAAATTAGATCATTAAAAGAGATAATTGGATATGAATCTAAAGTTATGCGATATGATGTGTATGCTAAAGGTTTGACATAAATTAGATGCACATCTAAGCTAACAACAAAAAGGGCAAATCGTTATGGAAACACCATTTCACTCTTCTTACTTGTGAGCTTCTATGTCACTGAAAAATTCTTTCTGCCTTTCACGAATTCGCCTTTGGCGTTCTTCTTTCATTTTCAGTTCAAGTCTTTCTAACTGCTTCATGCGCCTTCCAGGTCTATTCTTCTTCATTGTTTTTGAGATCTCAATGTCAGATGTAATGGGTTTGAAAAAATCATGTAAGAAGTCCCTGATATTAATCATACAGACAGTAATGTATCAGATCGAAGACCTTTCGACATTCAAGTACTTCCAAAAGAAAATTCCCACTTCAACATATACCAAAACTGTTTTCCAACAAAAAGTTGAATGAACAATAAAGCTACAATTTCTCAATGCATAAAGAGAAAGCAAAATGTAGAGTACCCGCGCAATCTCCGCTGCAATTGAAGCAGTTGAAGTTTTTTAAGCTCAATGACACTCTTGGTTTTAGCAGAAATATCCTCTGAAGAGCTGACAACCTCCTGCTTGATTATATCATCAGAGTACTCAGAAGTTATTCCATCTGGACATATTTAGTGCAATTGCCATAGATATTGACAGTTATGAGAAACACTATGTTTTTATAATTAATGGTATTCCTATGATCCTATGCATAGCAATTAATGCATTATGTCTGCAAAATAGACTGAAAACAACTCATCCTTTGAATCAATGCTTGTCAATGTAACAAGACAGAACATGAACAGTAACAATTAGCAACAGTGAAGATCAATTATTCTAGGTACCAGAAAAGCTTTTAAAATAACTGACAGATTCACAATGCAATGATACAGTTTAGTATGAGAAAATATATTGCATGTTCCATCTCAAGATTTCATCCATATTACTAGTCCAGCTTTGTTGTATTTTATGTCAATTGTTCAGCACTGTCATAAACAATCTCGATGAGCTATCACAAATTACAGAGATAATTTAGCAACTACAATTCCCACATGTACATACTCGGTGCCACATCTAATAGTGGTGTACTATGTAATCTCAAAATGGATAATAAAGCAAGCAATCTTCAGAGTCATGACACCATTTGTCAAACTACGGATGCTATAAGCTGCTAGCATAAAGAATACCATAGTTACCAGCTTCGGACACACCCGAATGAAGCTTGGTCCAGAAAGATCTTCTCGCCTGACCAGACCTATTTATTAACTTTATAGTTTTAAATAGAAAAACAACACCTAAAACACATTTCAGTAATGCTGCAATTAAAACACATACAAAATAAAATTCAATTTAAAATAGTAAAGCCTAATGCTTTGAGAGAACAAAAATATTAAGTAGCCAAATGCAAATTTTGGAACCATTCTAGGATGGTTTTATCCAATATTGCAGAGTTTCCTGTCCGAAAGCAATGGAAAACATTTTTAGAGAATTTCTCACTAATTCTTCAAAGATGCCAATACAATATTAACAATTCCCTTACCTTTGAAATATTCAATAAATTGCTTCAATGCATACCTCTCAACACAATTATACTACCTCCTTAAAAAGCTCAATCAGGTAGCAGTACATTGACTCAGTGCAAAAGAATGAATAAACCACAAAGGTTCAATGAGAAGCCCAAAAGCCAAAGAGCATGGAGAGAAAACTATCTGATTCAGGAAAAAATACCATGATACTTCTGCAACCACCATGGGAGACCTAAAACCACAATGACACGATTGAAATGCCACCATCTTGTTTCTGTTGGTTCTCACTTTCAAGTGTTCTTTGTTTCTGCTCTATTTCTTAGAAACCTGCTTTAGTTGTGTTTGAATCACTGAAAACCATCCACAACCACCATAAACTCTTGAACAAACTTTCATACTTAATTCTTGCCAAAGTATTGAAATGGGATTGTTTAAGAGTGTTTCAATTCACATACTCCATCATGTTGAATAGAGATTTAGATTCTAGAACAGTGGCTTAGTAAAGTCAAACTAACTTACTTTCATGAACCAATTCACATCATATGAAATAAAATATACAACTGGGTGAACAACACCTAAAACCAGAATGAGGGAGTCGAACTGCAAAATAACCCTTGCATCAAACTACTTTGATATATTCTATTGAGATCCTAGAATATGCAACAAACTACTTCAAAGATCTTCTATTGGAATCATGCATTTTGTTTCTATTGTCAATCTTACTGAAGTTTATACCCAAAATCATAGTACAAGCATACCTAGCCAGATTGAAATCTTGCAAGTGGTAAAACAAAATGACGTCTGGTAAGCCAAGGTACCTTATAATCAATATATGTAGCCAAAAGTATTTCTTGATGGCTTCAGCATCAATTGATTTGTGGAAAAAAATTACTAAATAGAGCTTAGCATATGCACCGGGACCAAAAGGCAAGTTGGCAGACACTAGTTTAGATCTCATCTACAGAAAAACACTACTACTGAAAAACAAGTTAGACATCAACCCAAATTGTAAAGAAGCATCTCTGATACAAGAAAAACGTGCCTTTAAGTGATGGAAGCAAACTGCAATCTTTGCTTCTGTCTTTCTTTGTTTCTGTGCCCAATTATGTTCTTCAAGTTGCTTCCTCTTCCGCTGGCCAAGAATCCACTTCTCAACAGTAGTGTAGTTTGGCTTGGACAGAAAAGCATGGGAATCCTCTGGTGAACTGTCTTTTTCTTCTTGATCAAGAGCCATGTTTTGATTCCCATTTTGAAATCTAGAGTTACCAGACAGGGCTCCGTTGTTGATAGCAACTGAAGAACTTATTTTCCTCTGGCCATCAAGACTACCCTGCTTGCTTACATGTTGAGGGAATGAACCTGCAAGCTGAGGGTATGATTCGTTCATGCTTTTTGCACTAACAGATTCTGAACCAATGGTGGTGCTTTCACCCATCATTGGTTTCGTTAAAACTCCACTATCTCGTTGCGCAATAGGCAACCCCATAGAACTGGCTATCTGCATGAATCTTTCCAAAGTAATAAATTCTCCATTTGGCATCCTAATCATCCTTCCCGAGGAAGACATGGGCCTGTCCATATGAGATCCTGCAGCCAGATTGTGTGTACTGACTAAATGAGTGGTATTTGCAGGCTTCTTTCCATCTTTGTTCTGAGAATCCATTACTGTATCTTCAGTTTTCTTGTTATCATGTGTTTGTTTACCATCAGGAATGTTTTGTTTATCTTTGGCACTTGCATCCAGTACGCCAGCTTCAAGCACACCAGAAGGTTCCCTCTCAAGCTGCTTCCCCAAGCTTAAAACTGAGGTAACCTTGCTGTTTTCATTTGCTGTCCTCAGACTGCTACTTATTAACTTCGCAGAATCTTCCTGGAGTTTCACCAAGGAAACATTTTCAACATTACTTTGAGATTGTGTCTCTGGTCCTGAAACTGTTGGTTGAGATTGTGTCTCCAGTGATGCAACCTTTGCTTGGGGTTGTGCATCTGGCCCAGCAACTTTTTCTTGGGGTTGCACATCCAGTCCAGAAACCTTTTCTTGAGGTCGTGTATCTGGTATCCCGAGCTTTACTTGAGGTTGTGTATCCAGTACAGCAACCTTTGATTGAGGTTGCAAATCTGGCCCAGCAACCTTTGCTTGAGGTTGTGGATCCTGTCCAGCGACCTTTGCTTGAGGTTGTACATTAAGTTCTGCAACCTTTGTTGTTTGAGCCTGTGCATCAGATCCTCCAGGCTTTGTTATTTGAGGTTGAGCATCAAGTACTGCAACCTTTGCTTTAGTTTGTGCATCAGGTTCTGCAACCTTTGCTTGAGCTTGCAATTCAGGTCCTGCAATTTTTGACTGAGGTTGTGTATCTGGTCCTGCAAAGTTTGTCTCAGATTTTGAATCCAGCTGAGAAGAGTTGCACTGCTTTCTTTTCGACTTTGCTCTTTCCTGTGCTTGTTCTGCAGCTTCAGCTTTCCTTCTTGCAGCCATAATTTGTTTCCTCTCTTCTCTTGTTAACTTTGGATCAATACGTGGATATTTTCTACGTTTCCCCCTCTGTGTAGTTTCCATTTCTTTTGATGATGACTCAGCTTCCACTGGACTTCCACTGCATGAAGCTGAAGGGGTAAGCTTTGGAGTAAGGGACTTTTCAGTTTCATTGTCTTTGCTTTCAATCATTTTCCTTTCCTGGACTGCATTAGATAGCCCTTCACCTGCCTTTCCCTCAAAGAAGTCTTCCTTATCTGACCCATGCTTTTCTCTATTTCCAATTTCAGTTTCAGAAGTTCCTGCTGAGAAGCAAACATTTGCACCTGATCAATTGACTCCATGTTTACGTACAAAGAATTATTCCCACTTAAAAACTAATATTTAAAATTCACTAGAGCTTTATCAATCATTACCTTTGATTTTGGTCTGATTGATATCCAATGCAACTTCCAAATGTGCCGTTTTTGGAGGAATTTTATTTCTGCAATACAAATAAAGATCAGTGGTGTACTCAATTATCTCAAGACATAAATTACAGAAAATTCACAATTAAGAACTCAAGGACAAATCTTGATAAATCTAATATGCATGGTATGATATCTGGGAGTGTATTATACATTCAGTGAATATAATCCAGATTATCATGTATATAAACTGGCTTAAGCTGAGAAAATCCCAACCTGAATGCTAGGAAAACAAGACACTGAGCTCTGAGTTGTTTCAATTGATAATCCTTGAATGGTGAGTTTGGGAACAAAGGTCCTCGAACCGCAGTCCCATACTTCAGGTTGTTCTGCAAAGACAAGTTATCAGACTTCACACTTTGTATGGCAACACTTGATTCATTTTTTACTTCTTTTACAGACCCTGCTGATATTGACTTGACAGTTGAAACATTTTCTCTGTCATCATTGACATTCTTTTCATTTTTCTGCATTCTTTGTTCTGCATATGCTTCTGCATCAAACATTACACCATCCTGAGCAGAAGCAACTCCAATCTGATGCAATGATGATGCACGCTTGTTAATTTCCTGTAAGAAAATATTCAAATATTATAAGGTATTTATCATGATCACAATAGCATGAAGCTCCAAAATACTTTATACTCCAACAAACTAGAAAATTTTCGTTTCTTTTCAACCCCTCTAGAAGGTCATGGTGGAAAGGGAACCTTTATAGAACTAAGACTTGTTAGATTGCTCCAGATAAGGAGAATCTAGAGTTAAACAGATCGGTTAAGGATAAAAATGGGCCTGCCAGTTGCAGTGACCCCTTCAAATATTGTTGGAAGGGCAAATCTGTTCTAATTTTCTCGGGAAAAAAAAAAGAAATATCATTGTTAGTAAAACAATTTGCAGCAGAGAACTATTATTCTTTACACTCAAAATCAAGTGTCCTGTCAATTAGCTATAGAATTCAACAACTTCAATCTTTTTAATCTCTATATTTTGCTAGAAATTTCTAGTTTCAACAATCCTGAGTCTAATTTGGTGTCTAATCCTTGCTGGTGTCTAATCCGAATGTATCCATGAATTATTAATTTATTTGAGCTTAATTGTGATTCTTTGAGGCCAGTTTGTAACGGCCTTGGTTTATGGGAAATAAAGTTTGTATATTTCAGGCTTTCTACCTGCTCTTGGCTTACTCTGTACAATGGCTGCTGGTTAGCAGAAGAAGCTAACATTAAGTTTCCAAGTTTCAGTGAGCATAATTTCTGTTGATTGACCACTTAGAGTCAATGTTAGTCTAAAGAAACTTTGTGTTTGCTTTCCTTTGTCAAATCTTGTGGCTTCTTGTTGATTTAGTAGGGGCTTAGAGGACTTGCTAGGTGATATTTCAAACTTACTTTGCTTCACCCCTGCTCTATGTAGTGGATCTGTTTCACCAGGTTCTCATTCTCATTCTCAGTTTTTTCTATGTTATGGTACTTTTTTAACAGTTTCTTTGCTGGGGGCAGGTTAAGTTTCATGCTCCCTATGGGGTTTTGGCAGTGGAGCTTGTTTCTATCTTTTGGGCCTTCTCTTTTTCTTGTACTTTCTGCTTGCTTGTGTACAGAAACTTTTGAAGAGGCTTTCTAAACCATGTTCTAAGGATTCAACGGGACAAGTGCAATCCTCTAGTCAACTGCTGAAATAAGACTCAATCAGAAAAATAACAGATGCATATGACTCCAAGGATGATGGGAAAAGGTTGAACATCACTGATACTGAGAAATCAATTTCTAGAGACAAAATTACTGTTCAGGATGAAGGCAATGCGGGAGAATACTATATCAGGAGAGGAGCTAGAAATTGGGTATGAGTTTGGTATGAAAGAATTAAATTAGATTAAAAGGTTGAGACTCAAATCCAAGAACAGGTATTACAAACAATGAATAAATGTAATGTTCCCATTTTTAGGCCATCTTGTGCTGCGAGCATTGGCCAGTTTTGGGGGATGTTTGTAGGTACCCAGATACACTAGGAAGGTTCCAATGTTCTTGGTGAGCTCAATTCTTAGTGCTTGCATGGCACCTATCTTTCTATGTTTTTTTAGGTTTGTTCTCTTTGGTCTAAACAGAACACTGCTATTTATTGCAAGTGCTTTCATGGCACCTATCTTTCTGTGGTTTTTTGGGTTTGTTCTCTTTGGTCTAAACAGAACACTGCTATTTATAGTAGGTTTTTGCATGGCACCAAATTTTCTGGGTCTTTCTAGATTTGTTCTCTTTGACCTGCGGAGAACACTATTATTTATAGTAAGTGCTTGCAATGGAATCAATTTTTCTAGGTTTTTCTAGGTGTGTTCTCTCTAGATCTTGGAAAATCGCTACTATTTATGGTAAGTGCTTGCATGGCATCAATCTTTCTAGGGTTTTTGGCCAAGGAAGGCAATTTTGGCCCTCAATAAGAAGGAATATTTCCATTTTTGAGAGGCGAATTCCATTTTAGAAATTTGAAATTGCAATTTAAATAAAAAAATCAAACATAAAGGAGCAAAAATTAGGCTGGAGGGAAGATTGTTTAAACATTACAAGGCAAACTGCAATCAGATTCCCACCAAAAATTAGAGCACGCGGCTGATTAGATGCGAAATTAAGTCAGGATCAGGCTGAAGGGTGCGAATTTTGGGAGACTTGAAACCTTGAAGAAACTCAGAACTCTTTCAACATTTTGATCAAGTGTGACTGGCAATTGACTTTGCTAATGATAAAATTATGAAATCAAACATCTTGCAGGGTGTTTTCAAGGGCAAATTGAGTATTTCAGACCCAGAAAATCAGAAATCAGAATTCAAATGGAAATTAGAAATTGTTTAATGTCAATGCATGGAAAAGTTGAAGGTTGTGAACCAGATAAATCCTATCATCCAAATGCAACTCCAATGCCCAATTGAAATCATATTGTTAGGAAAGGATGTTTTAAAGTATCTTGATTTTGTTCACATTCATTGTCATGAACTTAACATTAGGTTTTTCACTTGTTTTGCAAGGAAATGAAGAAGGGAGAGTTAAAGGACAGAGAGGAAGAACATCATGATTTCAAGATCTCAAGTAAGATGAAAGCAAAAGGAAGAGTTGGAATTGCAAAAACCAAGGCTCGAGTCACAGCTACAAGGAATTCCAAGATCAACACAAAGGAGACCCAATCTCAACATGAAAGATGATTGCAAATTCAAGAACCAACATGAAATCGCAAGACCAAGGGCAATTTCAAGTGGCATGAGAAGAGGTTACTGTTGAAAATCAAAAGTGAAAATGGAAGTGCAAATGCAATAGCTTGCAAGGAAAAGGATTATGAGATGCCTTGTTTACATCTTGCCTTGCAAAATGATTCAAAAAGGCATGATTGATGTGAGGACCAAATGTTGTATATCCAAATTTGTTGTAAACCTCAACCAAGGGTGACGATCGAATTGCAAATCTACACATCTCATGGAATAAAGAAAGCTAGGATGCAAATCAAGTTCAAAGTCATGAAAAAAGATCAAGGCCAAGACATCAAGATAAGAACTATTTCAAGTACAGGTTCAAGAACATCTCAATGAGAAAAGGTTTCCAGAATTTGAAGGATGAAGAAGTGGAGTTGAAACAAAGATTGCAAGATAATGTTGAGGTGGTGCCCACTCATCTTCAACCAATCAAAGGATTCCAACTTGTCGCGTCCAAGTTCATTCAATCAAGTTATTCCAAGTGGCATATGGAATGCATTTAATGTATTCTCCCATTGAATTTTCTCAGTGGTCCATCCTCAAA
Organism: Thuja plicata; assembly: GCA_018584345.1. Classification (NCBI taxonomy): domain Eukaryota; kingdom Viridiplantae; phylum Streptophyta; class Pinopsida; order Cupressales; family Cupressaceae; genus Thuja; species Thuja plicata. Next base: position 324,834 of record MU225245.1, read on the forward strand.
TGGATATGTATTCCAAAGCAATGTAATTTTCTCATTGGTCAGCATTTAGTGCTTGCAAGTGGTAGTTGTAACCAACCCTAAGTAGGATTATTTTAAATAATATGGGTCATTGATCTTGGATCAATCTGACCATCCATTGTACTTGAGGCCTCTATATAACGCTTGGTCAAATCATTTGTAAAGGGGGAGATTTGGGAGAAATTGTTGCTAAAATGCTGCCAAAATAATTGCAGATTCATTGGTGATTTCATGGTGAATTGCTTGTGTTAATTTGGAGTGTTGCATGGTTTCCTATTTTCTCACTTAGAATAGGAGTTGATTATGTTAAGTAGAAGTTGTTTAAGTTAAGTAGTTGAATGGAAGAAGTTATTGTTGATACATGGTGAAACCTAATTTCATAGCTTTTGGTACTTGTTGATTGTAAGTAACAATGCAAGGTTAGTCTGAACTCATTGCAAGCACTTCAATTGGGAATGCTCATTTGAATTGCGTTAGAATAGGGTATTTGAATGGATGTTAGCAATTTTCAAATCATCTACACACCATTAGAAGATTGTCCCTTCTCTCGCGTAGTTGTTTAAGTTGGCGAAGCAAGGATTGGTTTAGTTTCACCTAATCATCATTAGTTTCTTGCATGGTTAAAATTACGTTAGATTTCTAAACCCAATCCTCTTTCCACTTTATTTTATTAGTAGTTGAAAAGCTTGCATTGCCAAATCATTCACATTAGAGAAGTTGATAGATGTCCATGAATGAATAGCGTAACATCAAATTCACTAAGTTATATCCAACACAAAGTTGCTAGTTTGCATTGTAAAGCTTGGGGTTGCCTTATTTGATCGCACAATCGTCATATTGTTTAGCATATAAGGTTTCCTTGTTCAAAAGAGGATAGAATACTTGGTATCTTTTCTGCATGTTGGAGTGGTCACAAAACTCACATCAACACTATCCTTGCACAAGATATGATGGTTCGTATATATCCAAAGCTAATGGGAAAAAATTTGTTACCTAAGGTGGATCCTAAATCCTAAGGACAATGGTGTCTAAGAAAGTTAGGCCAAATGATGACATTAACTATGATCTAAAAAATATATTTGCCAAAGAATACGAGCTCAGGACAGATAAGTTGAGAAGCCCAAGTAAATCAGATATGCTAGTGGCACATATCTTCTCAAATTGCCCAAATGATCATGAATAAAGCAAGAATGAGCATCTAAGGAAAAGTGAAGAGGGGCTAGATGGTCAAGACTCAATACCAATGTTCACAGATTGAAACAATGGCTTACATATACCGGCATCATTGGCATCAGGAAAAAAACCAAATGAGGCAATCTTTTGAGAAGAGATAAGTGCTACATGCTTACAAGCCCAGGAGCTGAACCACCCAAGGACCTATGTCCATAAATGTGGAAAGTGAGCATGGAAAGACACTCAAGTCAATAATACCCTTCTGAATGCTTTCATTTCAGTTCGTGTGGCGGGAACATTTTTAGTGCTTTAGTAGGTGAGTTAGACTCTTTATGATGTTTTAATTGCTACTAATATTTTAATTAGTAAATATTAATGAGTTCTACTGTGATTATCGTAATTGTTTATTTATTATCTTTGTTATTGTTTTAAAATGATCTAATTTGCTTTGAAAGATTTAAAAGAAATCAATATGTTAGTGAATTAGTTATGAAGTTGTGATCTTGTTAGATAGTATATGTACTTAAAACAATATAATTAATTAATGCTATATTTATAGAGGTCTATGAATACCGATTAATTAATGTTAGTGCGTATTAAAAGTTAATTGTAGAAAGTAATATTATGATAACTAGTATATAATACCTTTAATCATATGTGATATTTAGTATTAATATAGTTATGATTAATTAAAGATAATTATATCCTTAGGTATGTATGAGTGTGAATATTGATTTAAATAGCTATAAGGGGTATTTAATAAGCAACGTTAAAAGAAACATGAGATATTAGTTATCTAATAATTAGTGATTTTTATTAACATTGTAATCATCAAATATTAATGACTATTACTCATGATTATTATTGATTAAAGATATTTAATGAGATCATAAATAATATTAATAAAATTTATTTTTAAATTATGGAATTTGGAAAGTATCTATTTAAAAGAAATTGATTGTGGGAGTTTCTATTTCCAAAGCTTTTGTGGATCGAGTTTTTGTGGAATTTTTTGGGAGACTTTCTGTCTCCTCATTCGAGTATTGGGACATTTTTATATAAGGTGATTTCATTCAAACGAAATGGCGTGATATTGATTTCGAGGAAATATTGTGGGAAAATCATGTAAGTTCTGGAGAATTGAGGTGGTTGATTTTGGGGATTGGGGTGGCTTGAAAGTTTGGTATTATCTCTCTCTCAGATTTCTAAAGGTATGAAAATTTGATTCTTATTACTCATTTCTTCAACATGTGATAATTGCAAGATTTATATCATACATCTTTCATATATTGGAGTGAACTGAATTCTTTGTTTTCAATGGCTTCAACTCTGCCAAATTTCATGGCAGCGTATCTGATTCATCGTTAGGCTGCAATCTGGAATCATGGCACTTTCGTTTTGGGTCGGTACATCTCTTTGCATGATGTTTTTCCCAAGTCTTCTTAGCAATATTTCTTTTTCTCAATTAAGGTGTTAATCAGTTTGTAGTTCAGCATAATGGATTCATGTTTTGGTCGTCTGCTATTTGGGCGTCCTTGTCTTCTTTCTCCCCATTTTGGCAACACCTGTGTCTTTTGTCTTTGGCATTTTTTTTAGTGTCGTGAGTCATAGATCTCTGTGTTTGCTTATTTTCCTTCAGCAACTAGTGATTGAGCTCTTGCCTCTGTGTTTACTTCCGCAGAACTGGGTAATGTAAAACGTTTTTACTTTTGGACCTTGCAGAAATGTGTTGCTTATAAATACATCACAATCATTGGAGTTTTTTCCTCCATGTGGCTTTTCTTGGCGTACCTCGCACATTCCTTCTTTAATCTGTTTGCCGCTTCTCCCCAGTCCTCTTCATTTTTCATTAACATGTTGAGAACTCTTATTCAAATCAGCTCTACGAAGCTTAACCTTATATTATATCTTTACATCATACTGAAGATTCGAAAAAGTAAAGGTGTTGTTTATATAATGTTATTTTTAAAAGAAGGAATATTCTAAATACTAAAATGCAAGTATTTAAAAAAAAAAAGGAAATCAGATCAATTTGTTTATGAGATAACCTTCTTCCTTAAAAAAATGAAGAAAGAATAAAGTCTAAATTTATTAAGTAGAAGGTAAGTCTTAATTTTAATAAAAGATGCATATAGAATTTGAGACTTTCCATTTAAAATTTAGTCTAAACAATATATATTTGTTATTGAGTCTAGCGTTATGATTATCATTTGAACAGAGTACATTTCTATAAAATATAGTATTCCTGGCTCTGTTTCTCCTGCGCGATGGACGCCTGCAACCGGTGGAAATGGTAGCGGTGGCTCTCTTCCGTGCGGGCATGGCGGACAGGGAAATGATAATGCCCTTAAAACCTCGGTTGTGTTGGAGGGCAGTTTGGCCGTTGCGTCTCATGCCCGACTTGTTGTTGTTCCTGTGCAGATCGATGGAGGACTTGAACTCAAGGATGGCTTCCTTGGAGAAAGAATGTGGTGTGGCGATTT
>MU225245.1:344091-355797 GCA_018584345.1 Thuja plicata
CATGACGGGCCTTAATGCGACCAACAACCATCTCGTAGAGTCTCATGATGGTGGTCAAGAGAGTCTCAAAAATACCAATGTCGCAAAGTCTCTGGAAAAGGGTCGTCCTGGGCACTGAATCAAAAGCCTTGCAGAAATCCACAAAGCAAAGGTAGCCTCCTCAATAATAGTTGTGAGAGTCAAAATGTGGTCCGTGGTTTGATAGTCTGGTCTGAAACCACCCTACCCCCTAGCCCAAATATGAACTGATCCAACTCCCGAGAGAGGAGAGTGTGCAAAACTATGACGTACAATTTAGAGAAAGTATGCCCAACCAAGATAGTCCTGTAGTTGTTGGGATTTGAGACAGGGCCAGCCTTGTGTATCGGATGCCCAACCATAATTTGGATAAAGTATGCCCAACAATGAAGAAAACCAGTAGCTTAATGCTCAAAAATTCATCAAAAGCTAAGTACAATTATAGCACCCACAGCAAGGAACTATATGCATTGGACCAAGAACTCGAGCAATAACACTAATGTTTTCTTGATAAAATTGTTTTGCATCCTGATTCCCAATCTATTCGGTTTTGGAACTCTCAATCCAAAATTCAAGAACACCAACAAATGTAATAGCCTTCCTTCATTTTAGAAATCAATTCTAAGAAAGGCATCACCAGTGAATTATCAGATCTTATTAGCTGTCCTCCTCTTATGAGTATTTAGCATTTTGGAAAACACAGCAAGTTGCCCATGATAAACAGAGAGATCCATAACTTGGTCCAGCTCTTGATGTTTTGTAGCAGCCCAAACTAGTAAAAAAAGAACTTTCCTTGACTACAATGAAATATCATTTGTTGCATAAGAAGACTCAAATTTGTGTTCCCATTGGCCATTCTCATCATTTCCTTCTAAAAATGGCTTACTTCACCTCCTATGTTGGACATTTTAGCACACAAAAGGTTACAAAAACTGCAATGTTTCTTTTATCGGGCTTCTATGTAAACACAAGTTGAGGATAATATTTGTCAATGCTCTCTTTCCAGTCAAACTAAGCCTCCCTATGAGAAGATTGGAGTGGATAAGCCATTACTAGTAGCTTTACAATCATGAAAACCTATTTCTATGGATTTTGTTTATGGTTTTTTCACAAGAACACCAACAGAATAGCATCTACATTGTGTTGGCTCTCCAAAATAGATAGATTGATGTTCTGAATGATGACAATTGACATTCCACAAGATGCCAACTTTCTCTTCAAATATGTTTTCATGCAAATGCTCAAAAGCGTGATTATCAAGACTTGTGACTCTTGAATCACCATTCACAACCATTGACAAACTTCTTCATTGTCCACTTTGCTTCTCGAAAAGAAGCATGAGTGCAGAAAACATTTCCTACACTAATCAATAAGGAGAGGTATGTGCAAGAAAATTTTATATTTTCAATTACAAAAAATACTAGACAAGGGAGTATACCACAACACAAATTTTGCATGGGAAAAACCCTTTCAAAAGAAAAACCTCAATATCCAATTGAAAAAGCAATTGTATTATTCAAAAACAATGGTTACAATACAGTATACAAGCTGTGTCTATAGGAGGCTCACCAATATATAAATCATTACCTGCAAATAACCTACAACGTATACCAAGCTCCATCTTTGAGCACCAATAAAATACATGAAGAACGAACTAGAAAACATTAAATGGTTTTGGAATACTACATACAATCCCAAAGAAGATATGGCGCCCAAATCCATTGGCACAAACTCCAATGCCTTCCTTGGTCTTGGTCTTGGTCTCCCAAGCTATTTCTAGCACATTCCTTACATGTCATTTTTTAATTGATGTAATATTTGGACATCCAAACTTGGGCAACCCAATTTGCCTCCACCATGCATTCAAAAATGCTCTATGACATACATCATAAGACTGACATGACTCGTAATGCTGGTCAAGATTCCAATGTAACCTCTCCATCGAAATATATCATAATCACTCCCACATTACAATGTCATAATGACATTTAGATGCTTTTAGGCAACTTATGCACATTCCAAGATGTGCCAACACATGGCAATGAGTGCCACTTCATTGTTTACACACCTTTTTCCAACATTTCTCCATTTCATTACATCCATAGATTTATGGCCAGGCCAAGTTTATTCTTCACGTTTTGGTCCATGCTCTTGGTATTTATCATTTGCAGAATTAGGAGAACAGCAACCTGCACATCAGTCAGAACAGTATCAATAAAATACATCAAAAAACGAACTTAAAAACATTAAATGGTTTTGGAATGCTACATACAATCCCAAAGAAGATATGGCACCCCAATCCATTGGCACGAACTCCAATGCCTCCCTTGGTCTCGGTCTCCCAAGCTATTTCTAGCACATTCCTTACATGTCATTTTTTAATTGCTTGTAATATTTGGACATCCAAACTTGGGCAACCTAATTTGTCTCCACCATGCATTCAAAAATGCTCTATGACATACATCATAAGACTGACATGACTCATAATGCTGCTCAAGATTCTAATGTAACCTCTCTATAATCATGCTCTTACACATCGCCGAAATATATCATAAGTAACTCCCACATTACAATGTCATAATGACATTTAGATGCTTTTACGCAACTTATGCACATTCCAAGATGTGCCAGCACATGGCAACGAGTGCCACTCTGTTGTTTACACACCTTTTCCAACATTTTTCCACTTCATTACATCCATAGATTTATGGCCAGGCTGGGTTTATTATTCACGTTTTGGTCCATGCTCTTTGTATTTATCATCTGCGGAATTAGGAGGAAAACAGCTACCTGCACATCAGTCAGAACAGTATCAATAAGGCTACCCATATCACATGGAGCACCCTTTTTTAAAGGTTTGCTAATATTTGGTTGCCTACAGGGTTTGGTTTCTCTAACTTCCAAATACATCCAAACAGTAGTAAGATAATGCTTCTTCCTTCATACAAAATTTGGACAAGTTTCACACCAAAAAGGCATTCTTGGTCCAAATTTTAGGCACTCCAATAACATTATCAGGTACCTTGTTATTCCTATGTTGGTAATCAATTTTTACTTTGCTTAGCTAAGTAAAGGTTTCTTAACAAACATCAGAAGATGATATAGGTCTCACATTGCTTTCCAAGCACTCAAACCCATGTTGTTTGCTTGAATCTTTCACCATAATTTGTCCTACATGATATCATCAATGTTAGACAGCTTGTGTACAATCCATCTCGCTTACAAGACAGGTTTCCATAATCCATCCCAGAGCTACCATTCCATATTTCAACAACCTTTGGGCACCAATACTTTTACAAGATCGCTTTAGCAGAAAACTTCTCATTGACTGCACTTGCTGAGGACATCATCCTCCGAAGAATGAGCAAGTAATAAGAACTTCCCTTTCAAAACATTTCTCTTATTGCTAGCTTTTTATGTTTTGCTTTTTGCATCTGCTTGTCCTTTCACAGCCAGCACACATCCTCAATCCTCATCATTTATTGAAGAGCGCCAAGCAATTAGATGTGGTAGCTATCTTATATTTCCTCTACTGTTTGTATGTTTTTCTTTTTAACTTTTTTTTCCTAAAAATTTCTTTTTATTATTACCCTTTTATGTTGTTCTTTCTGTGTCTGCTTGGCCTCTCATAGCCAGCACACATACTCATCCTTGTTTATCTATCTATCTATTTAAGGGTGCAAAGCAATCATATGTGGTAACTATCTTTTATTTCCTCTGCTGTTTATGTGCTTTCTTTTTAGCATTCAGAAACGAGAACTGAAAGATAATATCAGGCAACTAAATTCTCAACCACTGAGAAAAGTGGAAGGAAACAAGGTTTGGATCAACAAAATGAGATGAACTTCCTCTGCTGTTTGTGAGCTTTCTTTTTAGCATTCAGAAACGAGAACTGAAAGATAATATCAGGCAACTAAATTGTCAACCACTGAGAAAAGTGGAGAGAAACAAATTTTGGATCAACAAAATGAGATGAACTTGCATGAATTTATAAACATCTTCACCCTGTCCCCAATGCAAAGAGATTCAAAATAAGAAAAAGATATATTCAAAACAAGAAAAGGATGTATTCACATTCTTGCATCGTAATGGCTAATTTGTGACAAGGATCTTCTTGAATTAAGAAGATTCTTATAAAGGATGAATTCCAAAGATACAATGTGTCTGCTTTTGCATCTGAAGCTAGGACTGCTTCTAGGAGTTTTTCTAATCACCAAGGTGCAACCAATTTACATGACAATTTTCATGATTATTTACAAGAGAGAGACCGTGATGAAGACTCCTGAAAATTAAAATTTTGACAATTTGTCTCATAGAATGTTATATAGGCAATTTCTAAAGATATCTATATCCATTAGATAAAAGAGGTCAAGCCATACAATTTATGTGATTATCCAACATCAATTTAACAAATGGCCGAGTAAAATCAGAAGAATGAGTAAAATATTGCCTTACATAGCCATCAAAAATAGCATCCATACTAAGGAATGTGAAATGAATTACCTACTCTCCACTGTCTGTCTTTATTGTTATACGCAATTAGAGCTTTTACATAAGAAAATAGCAACTAGTTGACTACATTTATTAAAAAAATCCTATCCCATGATTATTTCACAATGGCAGCCATGCCACATGGACATTTCTGAAAGGAGATTCACATAAACTTCTAAAAGAAACTTAACTTGGAAATAAATAAGAATGGTAAAGCAAAAACCTGCGGGATCCTGCACTGATTCATCAATGGAGATGAGCCACTTATTTCTGCATTATTACTTTTCTGAGTGACCATAGAAACTTCTCCTCTGTCTGTGGATGAACTTAGATGCTTATCTAGTGCTCTGTCAGTCGCTGCCGTGAGTGTTTTCACATGTTCCAAGCTGGCTGCTTCATTGTCAGTCATACCTTTGGAATAAGTTAAAGACTTATTGCAACTAAACTCATTTGACGGGGAATTGACAGTTAAAACAACTCTGCTTGGAGGACTACTTTGCTGTGGAAATTGTTCACTGGAGGAAGCTTTAGAAGAAGTCACTCTTGCCTGGCATGTAGTTGCAGTTGAATTACTGTTCTCTGTTCCAGGAAACTGGTGAACATGCTGGCTTGTTTGCAGCATTACAGAAGAATTAGACACACCATGAATTGGATTATTCATTTTGACATGGATGCTCTGGTTGTCAGGACCCAAAACATTTGATGACTGGTTTGGCTCACATAAACCAACATGTGGTACCCCTAAAGAAGATTCTACTTCAACATAATTTGGTGCTGTTTCTTCTTTCATAGCCCAGCTGGTGTTTTCCACAGTGCACTGTTGCTCTTTGATATTAACTTGGACATTACTAGCTTCTTCCACCTGTTGCTTTGGCAGCATTGCAACTTGCTTCCCTGAAGAAGCTGGTGAAAGATGTGCCTTATCAGAACCCACTCTGTTTCCTGATAAGAGAGACACTTGATCAGCTCTTTCATGTGATGCCCAGTGTTCTTGGGGAATGGAATCAATCACTGAACGAAGTGCACTAGGGTTTGATGGAGCATTAGCAACTGTGGATATCTGGGAGGCCATGTCCACTTTGATCTGATCCCGTATCCCAGTATTGGAAACAACCTGTGCAGACTGAGAAGAATCTTGTAATGGACGCTTGAGCCCATGAACAGAAGAATCTTGGTTTTCCTTGGAACTAGTCAAAAATGGATCTTCATATTTCTGAGGAACAGAGCTTTTTTCTGTAGTTTCCTTATGTGCCTGTGAACTTTCAAGCCCATGAGAGCTTTCATGCAGCCCTTGCATTCCATTTTGTGGCATTGAATCTATTCTAGGAATCTTTTGGCATGTCACATTACATCCAAAACTAGCCAACGATAGACCTCCGGCAGTAATTTCTCTCTTTGTTTGCACCACCAAAGGAATCTTTGCATGTAAATGCTCAGGCGTGCAGCTTATGTCAATCTTTTGCTCCGCAGGAGTTGGCTCGTTGTGAGAAGATTTTTCAGTAGATTGATCAAAAGCTTCATTAAGTTTTGAATCTGCCATGGGAATTTCCTTATTTCCCAGCTTCAGATGGTTTGAAGCATCAGATTCACTGGAAGCCTCTTTTGAATGTTTTATATCCCTTCCAAAATAGCCATTAAAATTTACACCCGTAGCTTGCAACCCTTGGCTGTTACTGTTACCCACATTTGTTAAGAGGGATGCATTTCCATGAACAAAGTTCATATCCACTGTATATGTCACATGTGGAGGGACTCCTTGAGTATGAGGAACTTTAGAAAAACCTGACGAAAGTTGTGTTTGATTATTCTGTAATGACGGACAGGGTAGTTGAAAAGCCTTACCATCTTTTGTTCCTTCGTCAGCAGAGTTGCAATCTTTTGTAACCACCTCTTGGTTACTATCATTGATCCCAGATGACAAATTTTTTCTTTGCTGTATCATCTGAGGATTCTCATCCTGCAAACTGGTTTCAGATGTTGTCCCCGAGTGTGACATTGTATCTATTTTACTCATCTTTTGGCATGGCATATTACATCCAAAAAAAGAATTTTTTTCCCTTGCTTCTGCGCCTGAAGAAACTGTTGCCTGTAAATGTTCAGGCATACAACTCATGTTAGTCTGCTGCTCTGTAGGAGGTTTCAATGGCTCATTATGGGATGTTTGGTCACCGGACTCAGGAATAGTTCCATCAATTTTTAAATCTTCTATGGGCATTTCTTTGTTTCCTGATACCAGATAGTTTGAAGTGCCAGGTTCACTGGATAGTTCTTTTGACTTAAAAATCTGCTTTACATTCCTTCCAACGTGTCCATCAAAATTTACACTAGTGAGTGGTGAAACTTGACTGCTCCCCCCATCTCCCTTTGTCAAATCAGAACCACTTCCATCAATAAAGTTATTATCAACTGCACATGTCACTTGTGGAGGCAATCCTCGGGTCTGAGCAACTCTAGAAAATGTAGATGAAAGTTGTGGTTGATCATTAGGCGGTTGAAAACCTTTACTACCCTTCCTTTCTTCTTCATCCAAGATGCAATCTCTTTTGACCACCTCTAGTTTGCCCTCAGTAAACTCAACAGACATTTGTTTTTGTTGCTGTCTTGTTCGAGGTCGGTCATCCTTCAAACTGGTTCCAGGAGCTGCTCTTTTTCTCTTTGCATGTGCTTTCTTACTAGAACTCTCCTCCAAACATTTTCCACTCTCTTGGACATCAGAAATAATTGAATCCTTCCTCTGCAAATCTGATTTCTTACCACTATCGAGAGTTTGCACAGATGAATTATCAGCCTCCAGAAGTTTGGAATTTTGAAAAGAAGAATTTTGAAAAGAAGAATATTCAAAACAAGAAGCATCTGCTTGCAAGACTTTTGAGCTTCTATTAGAATCTGTGACAGGATCCTTCTTTGCATCCTTTTGTCCATGCTTAGAGGAATCATTTAAAGAGGAAAGCATTTGGCCACTTGCAGAACCTACAGCACTGGTGAATGGCCCAGTCTTAAGAGTAGAAGGCGTTGCTTCTTTGGCTTTCCCAGTTACCATTCTGCTTTGTATGCGCACATTATCTGTGTCAACAAGAGTTGAAGCTTCTTGAATCTCTTTGCCTTTTGCCTTTTGCGCTTCAGCATTGCCAGTATCCGAAGACATTCTGCTTTCATTCCCAGGCTTTGTAGATTGTGAATTCACATCAGAAGAAAGGGAGCCACTGGAAAATGCAAGACTTGATGATCTGAGAGCATTTCGATCAAGGCCATGCTGAGCAAGAACTGTCTCCATAGCCCTGGAAGCATATAACCATGCCAACTATAAATAGAAAACTTTGCTGTAATGAATATCTTGAGAAATCATAGCTAAGAACAGATATATTTTGCTGCAATCTCCCACCCATTTCCATGTTCCAATTCAAATATATGGTGACAGATATGAGATATCTAAATAACAATGGTGGGTCCATCAGATTGCTTGTTGATTTGTTACAAACAGATTCTCCTCATCTAGCTTTTTCTCCTTTTTATTCATGTGTCATTGTCTATGTAATAAGTAATGATCTACTAACTCAAAATGCATTTATATAGCACATTAGATTTTTGGACTATTTCTAATTAATGCACTTGTAATAGGCCATATAATGAGATTGGGTTGGTGCTATTTGCATGATGAAACATCATCCTTGATATTAACAGCCATGGCAGAATAGTTAAGGTGCGACAAACACTCTCTCTCTCCTGGTTCAATCATTCAGTTCAAGAGTCAGTTAGTTAATCAAACTAAACTGATCACTAAGTAAAGAATGATCTCAAATTGGACTTTTCACAAGTGAAGCAAAAATTGACACATCTATTTAGTGGTTGAGTTTGATTGATCTGTTCACTTATGTGGGTTATGGGTTAATATGTCAATCAAGTGAATGGATTCTTAATTAAGTTTCATATAAATGTGTCAAGTCTCCAGTTGACTGAATAAGGTGTAAATTTGTAATGATAACTCAAAATATATGAGAGTAAATTATAACTTATTATCATGTGAGTTTAACTAGGCACATGAATGCTAATGTAAAATTGACACTCGATTGTTAGATGAATGCATAAACTACAGGACGCTGGAATATATTTTTACTGAAATCATTTGTTTTGAAGACTGAGCTTTCTGAAGTGCTTAAACCAGGAATAATATTTCTTCTCTTCTACTTTCCTAAATTTCTCCAAATTTATTATATTCTTGCAAGGTGCTTCATATATGTTACTGTGTCCACAAACTTTCTGAAGATTACAAATCAATAAATTCGATTTTCAAACACTGTTTGCAAAACTGTTGCCAGAGAAGTGAAACATGGCTCAGAGCAGGTTTACTGATTTCTTTTCTACAGTGAATGTTGAAGGTAAGCATGCAATGTCAGCAAGCTACATGAAGATTCCGAATTGGCATAAGCCTACAATGCAGCATGTGAGACACTGACAATAGATTGATTGCACATGAAGTGCACATACATCTGTGATCGTTGATTGGTAGGTAATTAGTGTCATTTACTAGCTGAGCTGATTCTGTTTCTACTATTATTCTTAAACTGGTTGTAAACATGGCTACTTCCAAAATGCAAGGCTTGGGGGATGTGACTGGAAAAGGGAGCCTCTAACTATATCCCTCCACATTTCAGACTCTGATCTCCCATAGAGGAGCTGTATCTTTGGGATAGTATGGTACTATGGAGGATAAGAGCACTAAACCTACAGATAACAACTCGTTTTTTACAAGAGAAGGCTGCCAAGGCAAGGAATGTTGTCAAATTTAATGAAAGATCTTTTGATTCATATATTGAAGGCAAGGATACTACCAGTACTGTAAAGTATGCAAAATAAAAAAAGATTTGTGAGTGTTTTATTTCAACAGATTGAACATATCTAGAAAGATACTACTGAAAACTACGCTGTCTTAGGCTCAAATGCATGAATACGAGACCAATTGCAAGACCAGTTTATTTCTATCAATTCTGATATTTAGGATTGGGAATTGGTATCCATTGCATTGAATGGCTTCTCCCCAGCTTAGCGAGCCCTTGACAGGTATCTATCTATGCTCATGAGAAATTACTCTCTTACAATCAATAGTGGAATATCAACTTGAGAATCAACTTTGACAGAGGGCACAGTTAAGGAAATTGCAAAATGGTGACATCTCCAATCCTGCCAGTATCTCAACAACACCTTCTAGGACTACTGCTCCTTGAATGCCATAATGTAAGGTCCCTCGACTATATGACTACAAATAATTTATTAAACCTTCTGCAAATCTTATTCAAATCAGTTGCTCTCATATACCTTCCGATTTCGTGACCAAATAGATGTCAGATTTCAGAATATTTAAGCCAGCACCATACAAACCCTAAATTTGTATCGCTGTTAGCCTTATAAAACCCTATACTATATTAATATTTGGAAAGCAGCATTATCAACTCCTAAATATGACTCAGACTTCTTTATATTCCCTTTAAAATAACAACCCAAAGCTATTCTGCCCAAAATCTAGAAATCCTACAAAATTCCATTTCATTTGTGCATTTACATGGATAACCCAAATCACAAATCAGGCTCACAATCGAAGATAATCTGTACAACTATATTAATATTAAACAAGTTGAAAATGCTTTACAAACACAGCTATAGCAGTAACATAGACTGAAACACGACAGTTACAATAATAATAAACCCACAGCTGCATAGCCACAACAGTTAACAAAACAATGCTTACTGAGAACCCAAAATTATAAATCACCTATTACATTAAACCGGATTGTAAATGTTACAATACACTGCTACAGCATCTATGGTAAACTAAAACACAAATGCCTACATCCACAACAATTGTTAGTGTCATACAGACTCCATATCGCCGATATTTGCCACCATTAAAATCCAATATGACTTCTAGGTGGAATTGCTCCTTTGCCGAAGAGGGCTTTTGTCGTTTGACCTCCAATAGATCCATGGGTTTTCGTCTTCATCCAGGCGTTTAAAAGTAAGTGATCGAAATGGTCTTCCAACTAGGGTTTCTAGATTTTTTTCATAAAATTATTACTTGTTCTACTACTAGATATTTAATATGAACAGAAGGAATGTAAAGCCTACAATAAATGCCAAGATCTGGACAGGTACGTGGTAGAGAGCGCCCATACCAAATGGCTGCCATTTTCCCTTAAACTGCCCTTGAAATTATGCAACGTTTTCTTGGATGTACCCTAAGTCAAAAGGTTCGAGTTCGGCAAATATGAAATTTGGATTGAAGTTTGGCAAGGCCAAAAAATTTTGAAAAAAAAAACCCGTATTAAATTCGCCTTATATAATTTTATTTTTTTTAAAGTATATTCAATAAATTATCAAAATAGTTTAATATTGCAATACGGATTTCCAATCGTTATAAAAAATGTCACATTTATAAAATATAAACCATAAGATGTCACCTTTGTAAACTAAAATAATAATAAATAAAATATACTAAATATTAATGTTTAAAATAAAACTCTTGAGGGGGATCATCCATATGGAGGTTTATTTGGGAGAGCAGAGATATCATTACCAATCATATTACTTGGAGAATAGGGGATGGCAAAAAGGCTAAGTTTTGGAGAGATTCCTGGAATGGAGAAAAGGCCTTGGTGGAGGTGATAAACAATGTAGAATGGTTAGAGGAAGTGGAAAGGTTATTTGAAACCTTTGTGGCGGACTATGTCATTCACATTGATAGTGTATATATAAAATATGACTGGAAACCTATTCAAGAAATCGTATCGGACATTCGTGATATGGAGGTTATCAGGGAAGAACTAAAGAAGAGAAAGGTTGTTCTAACTCAAGAGGATGATGAGATTGTTTGGTGTGCCTCAAAAACAGGAGAGTGTAGTGTCAAAGTTGGATACGATTTGCGAAGGAGAAAGATAGGGACACAAGAATGGCAAGCCAAGCTATGTTGGCATAATTGTGTTGCTCCATGGGCAGGGGCTCTTCTATGAATGGCTCTGAATGGAAGAATATTAACAGGAGATAGAGTCAAAACCATTGGTATAGAGGGTCCCAGCATCTGCCCTATGTGTTATCAGAATGAGGAAACTATCAATCATTTGTTGTTGTGGTGTCTGTTTGCTGCAAATTGTTGGGACTGGTTTACGAACTCAATCGGATGGAAATCTGCTAGACAAGCTAGCCTTT
>MU225245.1:361276-384267 GCA_018584345.1 Thuja plicata
AATAATGGGTGCCTGAAACAAGTTTTAAATCCTAAAAAATCTTTGTTTTTCATTTTGCCGAGTCGTTGCCGAGTCATAGGCGAGTCGCGGGCCGAGTAGTCCTTGCCGAGTCATGGGCGGGTCCGAGCCATGGAACTTTGGGTAGTTGTATGCTTCTAAGTCTCCTTTCTTCTCTAATGAAGCATAGGACCTCATGAACCTGTGCAGGGGCATAGCATACTTTTGCAAAAACTTTGTTTAGTTTACTATGGTTTATAGTTTATTAGTAGGAGAGCTTGTAGGTTGTGATTTGGTCTTTTGTGTTCAGGTCAGTTGTGGTAGTCTTATCTATGGAGGTATCCTCGTACAGATATATGTAACTCTTTGTTTTCTGGAGCTCGTAGGTTGTGATTTGGTCTTTTGTGTTCAGGTCAGTTGTGGTAGTCATATCTATGGAGGTATCCTCATACAGATATATGTAACTCTTTGTTTTTTGGATTTAATACAAGGGCTCGACCCCCAGATAGGTAGAATCTTACCTAAAAAGAAATGTTTAAATAAGACATTATTGATCACAATTCCGAGAATGGAATGCAATGGTTGCAGACCATTTACAAAACGTAAAGTATGAAAGCAGTAAACACAGCACGTGAACTGTATAGAAGCACGCCTTAAAGGAATATGGGTTATGGATACTTTAATGACTAAACCTTTGTCCTGGTCGATTTACATCCACCAATATATTGTTAATCACGCTGTCGCGCGGCCTAGTCAGAGGGCTCGAACTCGGCTAGTCAACCCTGACTCACTAACTCTGCGAGTCACGTGAGTCAAAGGGTCTGACTCGGCGAGTCACGAGTTAAGGTCTTCCTGACCCACTGAGAATGGCTCAGCTCGGCGACTCGCCTGACTCATGGCGAGTCGGGGAACTCTGGTTTATTAATGTATCTGATGTTTGCGGAGATTTAATATAATTCTAAGGTTCACATTAATGTTTGCCATGAAACATTGTGGTTATGCGTCTTGGTGTTTTTCTTAATATTGGATGCCACCTAGTTATATTTATTGGGGGTTCCTTCACTATTGCTGTGGCATATAATATTTCTGAAGCATTTAATAAGTGGTTTGACTATATGGTTACCATGGATATCTCATAAACAGACATACCGCAAATATTTCATTGTGTGCCACATTGTCTTATAATCGGCGTGAAAACTATTGTGGAAGTTCATTTTTGTTTGAAGTGTTGGAATGCATCTGAAGACATTGGGACAGTAAACTCGGTTGCATTCCAGAATGATTAATAGTGTGCCTCCTCCTTTCTCTTCCGGCTGCTGGAGTGTGGGTACTTATTTGTATATATAATATATATACAAACTTGGAACTTTGACAGAACTGACATGAAGGCTTAAAGAATCAGAATTCTGTTCATTACTGCGCACTCATCTATTTGTATAGGCCTGAGTGCGACTTCCATTCTAGCAGCAGACACCAGCCTCTGTTATAGTGCATGGAGGAGACAACATATTTTCCTGTGTGTGAAGTTGGTTTCTGTTGTGCAAAGACTTCTAGCAGGAAGTACTCTCAGCTGACATCTGCTTATAGCAATCTTTCTTACCAAGAACCAAAGAATGAATTGAGTCACCAGCATGAGCACAAATTATATTCCAATCTGTACAGGTCAGACCCTAAGATGATTTCTTTGTATTTGCCTATGGATCATCTACTGTGAATTTGTTGAAGTGTCTAGTAGGCAGTTCTCTTTCAAATACAATTGCTATTATCAGATCTGAACAACTAATGATTCTAGTGTGTTTTCTATCAAGCATTGTGAATCCTGTTCCGTGTAAAACAACATCTTTCTCACTTGAAACTGAAACCACAGTTACGCCTTCATGACAAATGTTTGAAGAAATGCATTAAGGAGAAAGAGTAAAAAACTTGGTAAAAAATAGCAGGGGTTCTTACACACAGATCCACATCACCATTATTAAATGATCCTTCTATGCTTGCAAAATCGTCTAGAAGGTGCATCACCCAATTGAGCATTAATGGTGATTTGATCGTGCAAGGTGGTACCTGAGGTGAATAGTGAAAAGAGGCAAAAAGTTTGGGCAACGAGGTTACTACAAGACCTGTACCATAAGTCAGTGATTGGTGTTTGAAAGGGACTCATACTGACTCTCTAACAAATGTTTGTGAGGGAGCAGTGTTTGGCAGATAGTCCTGGCGGTATGGAGAACTGCCAAGTCCCAGTGAGATAAGGAATGAGAATGAGGAATGAACAAGAGACATGACAATGTGGTGAACTCCAATACCTCAATGGAAATAGAGGAAAGGGCATGCCAAGAAAGGAAACTCCACACATTTGATGACTTCCATGAACAGAGAACTAGAAATGCCCGGGACCTTATGCAGCTACATAAAACATACACAGAATTATTTCACAGGAGATGCACAAAGTAGGAAATAGGCAATTTGGTCCATAACATAGACTGTTATAGGAGACATGGCACTAAGTTCTCTTTTTTGGGCCTATTGTGATAGGTTCGCGCACCTTGCAATCCTAATGTTTGAAGTATTTGATTAGTTATGTATTGTATTTATTTATTTGTGTCACCCACACATTTGGAGCATCCCACTTAGAGAGCATATATATCATGGAAGTTTTAAATGCACTTATGACAACTTGTGAAGTATGTAAAAAGTTGCTGAAAAGTAAAAAGCATAATGAGAGGAAGTTAATAGTGGACTTGGAGAAAATAATAATTGGGCATCTTCGGAAGTGATTTCCAAACTGCTGTTATTTAACTCAGCTTGGTATAGGCATTGAATTTTGTGCATGGTTATGGACATCTAAGTTAGCCAATGTTTCCAACAAATGGTTTAACTATATAGAAACCATTTGTGGTTTGTGATTTGTGATTTGTTGTTTGTGGTTTGTGGTTTGTGGTTTGTTCATGCCTATATATTGAGTTCTCAGCTATAATCTGATCAAAATTTCCCTACGAACTCTTCTTACCCTTCTTTTTCATCAAAAGCTACTCATGGAATGGGCCTTCAAACAAATTATATGGACTTCTGAAGTATAATCAGGACAGGACAAGTATACTTTATTCATGAATACTTAACAAATAAAAAATATATATAAATCTGGCATCTCATTAGTAGCTTCGAGGTAGGGGTAAACTGAAAGGGGCACAAACTGTGAATGGTNCCTTCAAACAAATTATATGGACTTCTGAAGTATAATCAGGACAGGACAAGTATACTTTATTCATGAATACTTAACAAATAAAAAAAATATATAAATCTGGCATCTCATTAGTAGCTTCGAGGTAGGGGTAAACTGAAAGGGGCACAAACTGTGAATGGTCACAGAGTCTTCCTATCAACTATCATTATATCCAGCTACAAGACACAAGCTCCTTACTGGATGTACACGCAGCCTCTGATAGTTTAACTCCCAATAAATCCATTGCCTGATATATTTGTTGCAGTCTGATATATAACCTCACCATACTGTTGAATGGAACTGTAGCTTTGGTTAATGTACTTCAGGACACAACCTCCACAGCTTTAGAAGTGGTTCTATAATCTTTGTGAGTCTTATAACAACGATGTCAAATTAACACGAAGATTCGATGATATTCCTAGTCTCAATTTGAGCCCAGTATCTTTATCTCCCATTGATGACCTGCAGCAGAGGTTCTGTTAATTGAGAGGAATCCAATATCCAGCTTGCGCTAATGAGCCCGCATTGTTCCTCCCCCTATTTGTTGGGCTTCTAGTTTTGGGCCAAACGCTTTGAAGGTCTATAGAACTGGAAAATTCATGATATTTGATCGCTGACTGGGTTATGTTGATTGGGCGATATTTGCTGCGTGCTTGTAAGATCGCTGAAAGGAATTGCTTGATGTTTGGGAAGCCACGAAAACAGAATTAATGGGAATATTTCAATTTGCTATAGCTTCGAACTCCTTTGTATATCCCTTTTGCTTTGACTGAACGGTTTCAAATAAATACTTCTGCTGCTGTTCAATGGGATGATTTCCTGATGCCGAGTGGAAGGAAGGAAAGGCGTTTAAATACCTTCCCAATGGAAACGTATTTTCCCACATGGGTTCCAGAAGACATTAGTCGTGCCTTTTCATCAATCGGGGTTTATGGTTGTTCTCCTTGGTCGCCGACAAAGAGATTATAAATGATAGCATATATAAAGAATATATTGTTTAATATTAGATATTAATAAATTGATTTTGGCAATGTATTAATTAATTTATTAACTTGGTAGATATAAACAGCTATTAATATATCTGGCTATATATTTATTTTATTATTTTATTTATTTATTATTTATTAGCATTATTATTACTTGTTATTTTATTATTAATTATTATTTATATTTATAATTTAATTTTAACGTTTAATTATAATTATAATTATTTTTATATTTTATTATATTATTTTAGTGTTATTTATCTTTAACCCTAATTCAGAGAGGGGACATTACATTCTTCTCCAGTTTTGAGCCCTGGGGATCAGCCTCCACAGGCTACACATTTGGATGGTCGTCTTCTATTCGGTTCACCTGATGGGAGGGATCCAGATGACATTATGCCACCCGCCATTCCTCGGGACATTCAGGCTCCACATCCAGAGATCCCAGGGGATGTTGTTCTTCCTGCAGTGGATGTTGGTTCTTCTACTCTCCGACCTAAGTGGTGGGCCAAGACCATTAGTGATCTTCATGATGATTAACTTGTTGAGGGTTGATGATGATTTGCAAGGAATAAGAGCAAGCAACTTACCACAGTCAACTTTTCTCTTATGGCAAACATTCACAATATTTTTGAGCCTTAGACATATTTAAAGGCTAAAGGCATACCAGAGTGGGAACAAGCTATGGCAGTCGAACATCACAGTCTCATGAAAAACAATACTTGGGTGGTGTCAGATCTTCCACCGAGGAAGAACCCATTGGCTACAAATGGGTGTATAAGGTCAAGTATAAGGCTGATGGCACACTTGATAAGTACAAGACACGCTAAGTAGCTAAAGGGTTTTACCAGAAGGGGGGCATCAACTATGAGGAGACATTTGCTCCTACAGCCAAAATGAGCATCATTCATCTTGTCATCGCTCTTTCAGCTTAGTTTGGATGGAGAGTTCATCAGATGGATGTCAAGAGTACTTTCCTCAATGGTGATTTGCAGAAAGAGGTCTACAAGACACAGCCTCCTAGTTTTCAAGTTGTCGGTAAAGAATACAAAGTTTGTAAATTGGTAAAAGCTCTCTATGGCCTCAAACAAACTCCCTGTGCATGGTACATCAAGATTGATAAGTATTTGATTGATCAAGAGTTTCAACGAAGTCTTGATTCTAATTTGTACGTCAAGCATGCTAGTGGTGAGATTCTTTTTCTTGTCATCTATGTTTATGATCTCATCATTACTAGTAGTGCAACACATTTGGTCGAACAAGTTAAACAAAATTTATGCCAGACTTTTGATATGACAGATTTGGGACTTCTCCATTATTGTCTTGGTGTAGAGGTTTGGCAGACAAATACCTATATCTTCATTTCTCAGTCAAAGTATGCCAAAAGTCTCTTAGATAAGTTTTGAATGCATGATTGCAAACCTACATCTACACCTATGGAGAAAGGGCTGAAACTTTCAGCTAAATCAGATTCACCAGTGGTGGATGAATCAACATTCCGTAACTAGTAGGCAGCCTCATCTTTCTCACTGCCACTAGACCTAACATCAGCTATGTTGTGAGCTATATCTCTCGCTTCATGACAACCCCAAAAGTTAAACATTGGGTTGCAATGAAGCGTGCGCTGAGATATGTGAAGGGCACTCCAAATTTTGGCATTGTGTACAGCAAAAGCACAAATCCTAGTCTCGTTGGTTTTACAGACTCAAATTGGGCAGGTTGTGTTGATGACAGAAAGTCTACTTCTGGGTATGTTTTCAGTTTAGGCACAGGTGCAGTCACATGGACCAGCAAGAAACAACAGGAAGTTACACTCTCCTCCACCGAAGATGAATATCGAGGTACTGCTAAGGCAGCTTGTGAGGCAATTTGGCTTCAACGGATGCTTGTAGACATGCACATGCCTCAAGCAGGACCTACTCCCTTGTTCTGTGATAATCAGGGAGTTCTGAAGTTATCCAAAAACCCAGTCTTCCATGAGCAGACAAAGCATGTTGAGCTTCATTGTCATTTCATCCGCAAGCTTGTTGAAGATGGATCAGTGACGTTGCAATATGTCCCCACTGAGGACTAGACTGCAGATATACTCACCAAGTCTCTCAGTCCAGAAAAGTTAGTCAAGTTTAGGGGGTAACTTGGTGTAGTTGATAGAATGACCATTAAGGGAGGGTATTAGAATAATTTTACTACCCTAGGTTTCTTTGCTATTTTTACCCATGTTCTAGATTCTTTTTGTTAATGGTCATTTAGGCTCTTTTTTTAAATTGTATTAATCAGTTTTATTTGTAGTCGTCTTTATTTAGACGACTTTGGTTTTTTGTTAAAGCTTTTGTAAACTCTATATATTCGGTGTGAAAGTTAATACAATCATATTATTTTTTAGAGTTTCACATGAAGGTTATTCTACAGGTTATGCCCTCAGGAAGTTGACACCAACAATTGCCAAATACATCACATCCCAATTTTCACAATGATTGGATAATGGGATTCTAATGCTCCAAGCCTTGTAGAGATATATTAAGACATCAATAGCATGGTTGGACAAATGAAAGTCATTGTACAACAAAGAGACCAATCTTGCTCTACAATGAGTACATTCAATCTATCATTCATCACATAGCCACCTATGCATTGAACCCAATGTGGCATGTGTAGAGGCCTAGTAAAGTTCTCCCCGTTGATGATATAGAGGTAATAAGAGTCTCCATTAAAGACATCAATAAATTGTATGGTGCAAAGGAAGTCTCATTGTTCCAACATTAGTGCGTCAAATTTGTCAAACTTAGGGGCTACCTGATTTTGACAAATTTAAATAGGAAGACTTCAACATAAGACAGCCTAGCAAGTTGGTGAAGGTTATATGGGCCTCCAACAATAAGCACACTAACCATTTGACTCTTCCCAAAGGTTTGTAATTCCTTGCTAAGAGGAACTTGTTTACATGCAATTTCATCCACTCTATGAAGAGGAACAAGCTTCTATCTAGGAGATCGAAGAAGCTTGTGCCTATACATAGTACCTTGGCATATATTATATTGCAAAATAATTGTGTACAAGGAGATCTCGACCACATGGTGGAATGTGGACCAAAAGCTCTGGCGCAGGTTGATCGGGATCAAGCTGCACATACAAGATTGGTTGCAAGAGCTAGATGAGTGTAGCAATTATAGTGTTGAGGAGTGTGCCAGCACATTTGCTTTAGCCAATGAGTTTAACAAGTACCATATATATAAAGCACAACCGGTTTAATGATAAAATCAAAGAGCAGCATCTTTGCAGGTATCTCTTGGAAATGCATCTGAAAACATTGGCACTTGAAAACAGAAAGGGAGAAATATCTCTTACAAAGCTACAATTGAGAAGCAAGTTGAAGAGTAAGAGATGGACCAACAATTTTTTACTCCTAGGTAATGTATATGATGTTTGTGACTACTACAAGCTCATCTTTGTAAGGAAAAATATAGTGTTGCATGGACTTTACAAGACATGGGGCTAAGTTTTGGAGAACGATTTTAAGTTTTGGAGAACAATTTTTTCCAATATGGTTAGATTAATCTTTGAAAAAATAATTACAAAAAAATAGCAAAAGAAATGGTTACCATTTACGTAAACAATTTGAAAATCAACTGATCCAAAATTTACATAAATGAAATCATTTTTACCAGTGTCCCCTGTTGCCCCAAATACTGAGAAAAAACAGCAGTCCCCAAAATTCATCCCCACATCTTGGAGCTCCATGCAACACTTTGTTTTCTCTACAAAGATGAGCTTATAGAAGTCACAATATCAAATCCATAACTAAGAATTCAGATTATAGCTCCATCTCTTACTCTTCAACTTACTCATCAATTGTGGTTTGTAAGGGATATTCCTCCCTTTCTGTTTTTGAGTGTCAATGTTTTCAGCTGCATTTCCAAGAGATACCTACAAAGATGCTGCTCTTCCATTTTATCATTAATTCGATGGTGCCTTATGGGTCCAATGTTCAGGATCCAAGCTGCGGGCTTGTTGAAAGGTCATAAATGTAGAGGGTGTGCACCATCTTTGCTTAAGAACATTTACTGTGGCAAACGGGCAGTTCAACTTTCCAGACTGAGTTTGTTACCCAGCCTATTTGTCTTGAGACCATCTTAAGGCTCACTTTCTATCTACATAGACTTACATCAATTGGAGATGTTACATTAGGCTGGACAAGATTGCCATACTTGGCTTTTTGTTCTTTAGAGAGGATTCCTTCTTTGACTCTACCTGGACAAAGATAGCATTTGAGCTGAAATGGATAAGATTGAATTCAACTGACATTATAAAATCCCAAAAACACATCAAACTTCAAACAAGCCACTCAACTACCAATCCTATAGTGGATAACAAAGGCGAAACAAAAGAATAGACAGACTGGTACCAAGTTAAAAGTAGCAAAAATTGGAGGCTTTGAGCATGGAGATCCTAAAGGAATACGGATCCCAGAGACTCTTGTAATTCTGGAAATCAGCAGTGTGAGGCATATTTGGTAGCTGACATACATGCCACCTCGTAATGTGCAAAAAGTAGTGAATTTGGTAGTGACCAAATAAAACATAACCAATGAAATAAGATAACCAACATGGAAGACCAACCTCTCAGAATGGAAGCTGAAACATTCAAGGCTCCAAGCACCCAACCATTTAGATGNAAGGTTGTTTGAAGCTCCTGTGTTTGCTCGATAACCAAATCTTAGCATGAATATCCATAATAAGATCATATATTTGGCATGTGGACTCGTATGCATTGGACCGAAGTACAGAAGGTGCTGCATGTTGTTCTCAGTGGTGTTACGGAGTAAAGCAAGATGGTCATTGTAGAGGTCTTACAGATGTTCTACAGTGATCTTGCATGCTCCAGCATAGAGATTGCATTGTGGTCTTCAATGGTTCTCATGACTGAAAAGAGGCACAGCCCTAATTTGCTGCAGTGTTAACCACTTAAGGGTTTCTCCATGATCTATTATCGTAAACTTGTTATTTATCCTCATTATGAACATTGTTGTTTTCATCTCCAGCACTCTGTCAAGCACCTCACTCGTTATGTAAATGCAGTTTTCTTTAAACAGACTACTGAATAGAGTCATACTGAAGGCTGAGAATTTTCAGAAAACTGGTGATGGCATCACTATGCACCCCATCAATATTCAGCCTTAGATTTCTCTTGGCTGATCAAGGTTTTTTTATCACAAGTTACAGGCTAGGATTGGTGACAACATTCCCCAAGATAACAGGATATATTCCCAATGCTGCTCGGGGATGTGCAAACAGTAGGACACTTTATTTTTAGGCGTCCCATAAGCTATGAGATTCAAGGGAGAAAGTACTGTTTTTATAGAAATTCAGGAGTGCCACCATTTTTCCCTTTTTCTTGATTAGAGATGCTTGGCCTATCACATCTGAGAAGCAGTCACCATTGGGCATCTAATTCTGCAGGGAATCCTAAGGATTGCCGTATTGATTACCTTTTTTTCACCCTCTTTTAAATGGCAAGAAATGTTAAGTATGTCTTGAATTCCACAATTATCCACATCTATGGTAAGAGATCCATGAGACTTTGCTGTCCTCCATATGCATATACTGGAGTACATTCACCCTCCTTGCCTCAATCAAGACATGGTAGATCATGTGTTCTTTGGTATACAGGCGCAGCTTTCAAAATGCACCACATTCAAAGAGATACAGCCAAGTGTATATCACTAGCTTCCTTTCTACTACTGGAAAGATCATCAACCTTGGAGAATTGGATAGTTTTCAGGAGACACTCTTTACATGCCACAAGGATCACCCAAATTGACACATTTAGTATTGCCTATACACCCATGGATACTATCTGATCTTGTACTGGCTATTTTCACAATGATCAATGACAAGGGAACCAAGACTAGATGTAGATGAGGGGCAATGGTTGTTTTCTGCCTCTCTTCTATCTTCATTGGCAGTGGCCTTCCTAAATGAGGGGCAACACTTTAGGGTTTACCCACTTTGGATTCACCCATTTCTTAGCTGGGATCTTGCTTTAACAGTCCTTTCGTATAGTTGTAGCTTGATGCTTTTGCTTGCTCCTCCTAAGTTATTTCTACTAGCTGTAAATCTCATTTTTATACTTTCTTTCTTTACTTCTCCCTTTTGCCTGTTCACTCTCTTCCATTCTTCTCTTAGAATCCTCCAATAATCACCACACTAGAATACCTTTGACACTTTCCATAACAATGTGAATGTTGTGCGCCTTCCAGAGAACCTGCCCAGCTATTATTCCCCCTCTACCATAGCAACTAAGTACAGATTATTATCTAGTGTCCTTATGGGATGGCTTCTCAACTTCTTTCTGTCCCATACAACTTTCATTTCATGGATATTAAAAACTTCTATTATATTCTATTCTTTATTGGTACAATCGAAACTGTAAATCTATGCATTTAAGACTCCATTTTTTTTACTTACACTTGCTCAGGATTGCACAAAATGTCCCCACAGGCTGGCCATTAACTCTACCCAAAAAGAAATAGTCTTTCAGGTTCTGGAAAATATTCAGCAATTATTAACAATGGCTGATCATTATCATTGATGACATAAGCTTCCAAATTAATTGCATTACCTTGCAGCCACTTATACAAAACCTACATTGTTATGGGTTCCAATATCTGTACCTCAGCTGAAATCTTCATACTCAATGCATTAGGCATGCTCGTAACAATGACTAAATCATCTATCTATGGTGGTTAATGTACTTTCAATTTTTCTGCCTATCAGTAAACTTAAATAGCATATATAAAAGACCATTTTTTATACCATATACTTCCACATCACTGCAACTTTAAGGGATAGATGTGATGTCCCCAACTCAAGCCACGAGGCTTAACAATGCATTGATTGTCCTTTCCTTGAATTACCCAAGAGGAAGACTACGTAGAGCATCATTGAGTAAGTGTGGAGTCTTTGGCTTGTATTATATTGTATTCTTAAGTTGTGAGCACGCCTTTTTATGCAACTTAAGTGACTCCTAGCCTAAAGACTTAAGCTGTCCTCTTTTACATGTACTTTATGTGGTTTTAAGAAACATGGATAAAAAGGCCAAAGGGGCATGGGTTTTCAAGGAGCCTATTGGCTCATTTTAGTGTTTTAATGTGGAGCATTGGATTGAATTGACTGTGGATCAAGAGCTGAGGTTAAATCATCTTTTTGGGAGTTATTATATAACGTTCTAAGGTTATTTTAGGGCTCATTATGTTATCAATCTTTTATCTATTGCTGCTGCAATCATTGGCTTAAGGTCTAAAACCCTTGAGTATCCCTGATTTTGGAGAGACATATGGGCTTCCCCTAGTCAGAAGAGTGTGTTTTGGTGGAAGAGCTCTAGTCTGTGATGACCTAGCACATCATTTTCAGAGCTACAATTCCTTCTCAGTTTTAGAGACCATTTTCTGAAGGTGAAATTCAAGCATCGGGTTCATTTTTGGGTTAACTACAGCAAGGTGTCTTCATATTACTGAGCTCCATTGAAGATAGCAACAAGAAAGACAAGTGGAATCAAGTTGAACACATCTAGCTCTGATTTTCTAGGTGTTTTGGCAAGGAAACCTAGGGTTTGAAGACGTTTATGAGGTATTTGTGCCAAAATCTGCAAACTGTCAATTACCTTCATCTCAGAAAAATAAAAGCAAGTCAATGTGAATCATTTCTGAAGCTTCTGGGCAGATTTAGAGTAATTTTCTGTACTTTTCCTATACTCAGAAATTTATCTATATTAGCAGACAAATCAGATCAATAATCTGAATGCAGATCTGAGTTTGCTGAAGAATTTCTTATATGCAAATAAAAATTCAGAATTTTCTGTGCCCTATTTCTGGAGATATTGTTGATCCCTATTTGCCATTTGGGGATAATATTACAATAGAATAACTAATTAAAAGAAATCTAACTATGGGTTCCAAATCATCATTTTGAAGTTAATTCTTTCTGTTTTTAATAATTGCAGAGTCCAGACCATAAACTTTATCAATTAACAATAACAGAGACTTGTCTTTTTCAAAGAAAGGAGAAAAAAATGAAAGAAGTTGCATGCTTTACAGTGCAAAACATGAAAAAAAAATCCTATGATGCTTTTCTTTTTTTGCTTCATTTTCCCTAATAAGGTCAAATACTTCATTTTAGTGTCCGAATCTACAACATAGAGATTAAATATGTTTACTCTCAAATAAATTTGACTTACAAAACAACAGTCTGATGTCTCCCTTAACATATAGGGCAATCTAAAGTACTATGGAATTTTACATAATTAATAAGAGATTGTTTTCAACAAGTTAAAAACTTGAGAAGGTAATGCACAGGTTGCAGGTAATACACAGGTTGCAAGGAAAGCTAACAATTTATCGCAAGTAGCTCAATCCAAAGGGAAGAACTAAGCATGGAAAAGCATGAGTGGGTTGACCAGCTTCATTAAAAGCATGGGTTAATTTTTATAACATCTCACCTGGATATTACTTGATAGGGTAAGGAGTGCTCTTTTCCACTCAGTTTCATGTGGTGGCATATCTACACACAAATCACCAAATTGTCAAATAACTGAATAAATTTCATTGCCTAATAAAGCTGTTAAAACATGCCATTCACGTGAAAATCAACTATTCTTACTACAAAAAGTTTGGTTGCCAATTTGACAGGTTCATCTTTTGATTCCTGTATCAACTTCTGAAGAAATTTGGCAGCTTCTACTTCTACATGAGGAGACAATGCCATCTTGTAAACTGTGCCAAAGTACAAAACAAATAAAAATCATATAATCTGGATGGTAGTTATAGCTTGCTAGATGTTTGGCAGCATCTAAAAATTTCAAGTGAATTGAGTAAAACAGAAAGGCCTTCACATTCAACTTTTCTTTGTTTCTTTATTGCTGTGAATATCTCACATTATTTAGAAACTGATTGCTTTATTTCTTTCTTGTTCAAAGCACAGATAGATACATTTGTATAGAGTCCAGATGAATTCAAGAACTTCGGGTAAAAGATAAACCAAAAAAGATAAATATTCACTGATCCTGAAAAGTGAGTTCTACGACACTAAAAACACAAAAGCAAGTGTAAATACATTACTACATCTCTGTCCTCACTCATCCAAAATTCCATTTCTAGTGATTGCTCAGGGCTGCAATTATTTTTGTGTTCATACATGTGAACCTTGCTATTCCTATGCCTCAAAGAGTGTTAGATAGGTTTAAAGAAGATCAAGGAGATTATATAAAGGAGAATATTGATATTCATTCAAAGTAAGCATTTCTTTTGTGCTTGAAAGATTTTTAAGATTTATTTTCAAGTTCCACAAGGGCTGCTTTTTTATTTCATTTTAAAAAAAAATCTATATTCTTTAACAAGTAACATGCCTAGGGTTACATATTTTTTCTAATATTTGTTTATTTCAAAATGTGTAGATAAAAATATAGTCTACAATGGTTGGAAGTTCTAGCTTTGTGAGCCAAGGATTGAGGACTTTCAAATTTGATCAGTTTTCACCACATCAGTGACATGACAATGATTCCATAGCTTGAAGAAGATGGAGGTTATCTCTGGTATTATAACATGTGCTGGAACAAGTATAGGAGTTCCTATAGTCAAGTAAATGCCCACTTATATGTGACTGGCAGCCAAGGGATTAAAGCTTGTGGTGAACCAGCCAAAACTGGGCTGCCAAAGAGATGAATTCTTGCTTATGTCAAAAAGTAAGAGGAAGCAAACAATACAATCAATAAATCTAGATGAAGTATCATCCTTTGGCCAAGAAATTATACTGCAAGCCATCTATCATCCTCAAGCCATCAATAGTGGCTACCACACATCCATTTCTAATGAAAACACCTTTTGAAGATGGCATAGCCCCTCTTTTCCACAAAATAACTAAGATTCAAGCCCATTAGAAATGGTATTTTAAAAGAAGGCAAAGGCTACTAATGATGAGCACATTGCGCATTGTATTTATGCCAACGGGCTTCCTTTCAACCTCATAAGATCACCACATTAGTAGCAAATGGGTAAGGAGCATAAAGTTTATAGATACTCTATAGCAACATGAGGTGTCCATCTCTTATTTATGGAAATATTGCAAAGATAAGCACCTAATTTTTAAGGCAATCAGTTGTGAGAAGTGAGTGAAGGCACAAACTTCATAGTCAACATGCTCATAGAATCATTTAGGGGACTGAGCCCCAAATAATCATCAAAGTCATAATGGACAATGCTTAAACATGCAAAGTTGCAACATCATTGCTTGAGGCAAGATACAAGCATATCATAAACACCATTATCAAAGTCATAATGGTCAATACTAAAAATTGCAAAGTTACAAGATTGTTGTTTGAGGCTAGATGCAAACACAAATTTTAGGCACCGTGTGCCTTCCACTCACTCAACTTGATGATGCAAGAGCTTGGCACAAAAATCAAGTACATGAAACATCCATCATATGCCACAAGCCATTTATAGGTCCTACAATTGTTGAAGGTAGCTTTATGAAAATTTAAAGTTTATTTTTTTATTTACTTCAAATTTAAAATTATAATATACATTTTTATTTTTTACATGACTGACTTTATTTTTTAAATTTTAAAAAATAAAGTAGATTATCTTTTAAGGTTTTAACTCGGAATTTTTATAAATTTGTTCTTATCCTTTAATATCATATTAGATTATTTAAATCCCAAATTGTCTTACGATTACTTGTGCAAGTCATGGTTATCAGCAACCTATGAAATACATGTTGGCGGTCTACTAGGAATAAGGCGTCTAACTACTGGTCCTAGACAGTGACAGGTGGACTCATGTGATATGTGTGTTAGTCTCACTGACACCATCATGAGAATGATCTGATCCATTGATAGGAAGCACCACATTTGAGTACATATATGACAGCATTGACTCCATGAGAGAAAATAGTGGGGCGTGATAGCAGCTAAGAACCAAGACCCCTTTAAACATTTTTCAAATTGGTGCAAAAAATATAAATGAACAGTGGAAAACAATAGCCACCCTGGTGCACCCCCAGCTTTAGCTTTCAACCCTAAGTATAATTGCACCAAAAATCTTTCTTTGCCCAAGAGAGTTCCGCAATACAAAGAGATTAGAAAAGGGTACAAGGTGGCATTCACTACACTGATCCCTGATCCCTGATCCATGTGCGAACATAGTTATAGGCAAGATAAAAATAAATTTATAGCTTCAACAAATCAAAACCTTCCTACTCTTCTTTGCATGAATAAGGTCCTGTATACATGGTGTTACCTCCATCGCCAAATATGTGTTTACCTGCAGCGTCTTGCCGTCAAAGTTCTATCATAGACATGTATTTTTTATTGTTTTTTATTTTCTTACTTTTCATTCCCGATGATCATTTTAAATGTTGTGTTGACTTTGTCTTGAATCAACATGTCGCAAGTTTGTTTTCAGCTGAGCAGAACTAAGTATGCACTTCTTAGTCCACTCAATTAAGCACATTGAGCTCGCGGCCACAAAGGCTGAAGTGTTGGTGCGTGTGCAATCCAACTTGCACCTCCTCTCACTCAAGCAAATCAAGTACAAGGAAGACACAACAAGGCATTTGGATTTAACCTTTGAGCATGCCGACTTGGATACTTCAATTGTACAGATTTCCTTTGCTTCAATTGAGAATGGAAGGCACGCAGTTGCTACACAAGACTGCAGTACAACCAGTGGGAGTGGCCCTAGCCCAGTGTTGCGTATTGCTCTAATTGACCAGCTGATGCTATTGATGCTCCCAATGAAGCAATATGATGATAATGATTTGCATTTATTAACCATGTGCAGTTGCACNGACTTGGATACTTCAATTGTACAGATTTCCTTTGCTTCAATTGAGAATGGAAGGCACGCAGTTGCTACACAAGACTGCAGTACAACCAGTGGGAGTGGCCCTAGCCCAGTGTTGCTTATTGCTCTAATTGACCAGCTGATGCTATTGATGCTCCCAATGAAGCAATATGATGATAATGATTTGCATTTATTAACCATGTGCAGTTGCACTTATAAACCATTTTGATCTATATTTAATATTTATGATTATGAAAAATGGCATTGAACTATCAATTTTCAATTGTATTTTCAATTCACTATTTAATTTAGTATATTTGTACAAATTATGGCTATTTTTATATATTTTTTATAATATATAGACTGCACAATCAAACCTAGCCATACCAAACCCAAAAAAAATCAGCAAAAACTGAAAATGGCAACGTATCAAATAAATTTACAAAAAAAAGATCCTTTCCATTCAAGTATAAAGATCTTTTAAAAGATCAAATAATGGACCACAAAAGACATAAAATTTCTAGAGGCACTGATTATCAATGGCAACCCAAATTTTCTTCAAAAATGTTTAAATAACAAGTGAACAACCATTAGAAAATCAACTATCTTGCTTGTCCTGAATAAAGATTTATATTTTCTAAACCCAGCAACATAATCTCAAGTTGTGCAGAATAGAGTTGCGTGCGCGAAGACAACTAACAAGGTTCACGGAAATACTTCCCTACAACTTCCAAGATACTTGTGATGTTTTCAACAATCCAGGCTTCTTGTTGGGGAGTCTGGACTAAATTAGAGTAGAGATTGGCAGACTTTAAAGAGAGGGGTGAGAAATGAAATCCTCAACTTACTTCTAGGTAGAAGCCAATAAAAATAATTCCAAAGATATTGCAGTCTTTTGTATGCCAAAATTATCCACCATAAGAGTATGCATGAACCTCCTTCAGCTAAATTGGTGATAGAGCCTGACACGAATGCAGAGCTGATTGAAGTTAAGCAACAAATCCTCCAAGTAGTACACCACACTCACACCTATAGCATAATGGGAACTTTCACTCTCAAGATCAATGACTTCTGCATGTCAAGGAGAGCAAACACCAGAGCAAAACATAAAAGGCTGTTTTGAATAGTTCATGTTTAGGCAAACACGGGACTGCCTGCAAAAGTTTTTATATTGATAAATTCATGGAGGAAGTGGGAACGTGTGAATAGAGATCGACTAACCTCAAAGAGAAAAAATGACAAATGATATCCTCAACCCATTGCCAAGTAAAGGTTGATCAAACTAGTGCTAAATGTATTGCAATATCTTTTGTATGTCATAATCTCCCACACTGGAATATGGGTGAGTCTCTTATACCTAAAGGAGGTGAGGAGATAACAAATATGTAGAGCTGAGTTACTCTATAAAACAAACCATCCTTCAAGTTGTATTCGAGAAAAGCAGCTTGGTTAACCACCATGGGCTTGCTACAGAGCATTGGCATTGAACAAAATAAGGAATCCCACCACATAGCAGAAGCCAAATCTTTATGAATCCTGGTCAGGATTTGATCTCTTCTTTTTCTCCTATTGGTCTAGGTGAGCCAACACTTCTTTGATTGGATATTCCATAGGCTAGACTATTTGAGGATAGCGAGAACCCCTTCATTATTAGGAAGTGAAGGATATCCATGCTGCTTTTCAGCAGAACAAATCTAACATTAAAAATATCCCACAATAATCCAGTTAGCTTCTTCATCCATTCTCAAAACATTTTTGATTTGGCCTCAACAACGAATCTTGTCCTAGGTAGATTGCAATGGATAGACATTAATGAGTGAGAAACAAGCTTGGCACAAACTGATCCAACAAGCCAATAATCAATAGAGAGCATTTCCAAAATATTGAATTCCTACTTATTTCAAATAACGGCTAAGCCACTAGTTGACCCTCTAGCGGAATTGTGCACAAGTCCCCATTTTCCATAAAGGAGTGACTTATCTTGGTAAGCTTTATCTAAGTTGATATTGCTTTCCTAGATTAGTAAGATATCCATACTAAATTTCACCAAGAATCTTCAAAAGAAGCCTCTTCTTGGAGAGGGAGTTCAATCACCAAATGTTTCAAGAGATCATTGACATTTTTATCCTTTGTTCTCTTGGTGCTCACCAAGCCACTTTCTAGTTAAGATTGGTTGACAACAGCGGCATCTGCCAAAGCTACAGCTTGAAAGGAAGTATATATATTAAGTCTCCCAACTTAGATTGCCCAAAGTCTCCTATTCCTTTTTTAGATTGTCTATAGCTAGTAGCCTTACCTGAATCCTCTAGTTCAAAACTTGATCCTTCATGAAGATCTAAAGGGTGGTCAAGATTTGGTTGATCTTACTATTCATGGTATACTTAGGGGGACTAAACCTTTTATCCATATTATTTAGATCTAGAGAGCCTTCCCTAGCTTCTTGTTCATCAATTAACTTTTCTGAATCACCTTTGAGTAATTTCCACTGCAGTCGGCCCTTATACGTTTCCATCAATCGGCCCATATTCCTTTTCAAGTATATGGCGCCAAAATTTAGTATAGGTCACACATTTGAATTTGATAGGGCGCAGCCCTATATCCAAACGTCTATCTCTAAGGAGAGGGCCCAGCCCTTTATTTATATTAAGTTTAAATTAAATATATAAACTCAATCGATATAGATCCTTTTAAGCTAGAATACGAACCAGCTACAAAACATTAACACGTCAATGTTGATGATTGGAGAGTCCTTCAAAAAAGGCATGCAATGATTAAAACTATTTCTACATTGGTCAATCTTGCAATTATCAACAACCAATAGCAACACATTGAATTCCATATAATGAATTGAGGTGTCAAATTCTCTAAGCACAATTCTCGATAAGCAAGGGGGATAGATCCTCTCTACTAGTTCCCGTTGAGGGTAAATCAAAAGAATGGTAAGAGCAAGGACAAAGAGCATTGAAGAGAGAAGAGAAAAGCAAAAACTCAAAAAACCCTAGCAAACCACATTCTTCATAATCCTTTAATTGAAAAAGTTATGATTAAAAGTTTTACAAGAGTTTCCCTACTCTTTATATTATAACCATTGACCACTAAATGATAGACTCTCCAAGTTGAGACTTTTGCCCAACTACATGGACCTTTGCCTTCTCCAATTGAAGGATATGATACTTCTAGCAAATGTTCATTGTCCTTGTGATAAGCGCAAAACTTTTGTCCCTAGATGAAGATGGTCCCTTTGTGAGGACATTCTAGAATAAACTTTCATTCCTCAATGATGAACTAGCACGGATACACAAGTTGATAGAGATATAAAATGAGCTCATTTTCTTGAGACAAAAAGACATTGATTAGGCTTCAAAGGTTCCTTAGAAGCCACCAAATTTGAGGTCAATAAGGATGAGTCCTTTGCAAAAGTGATGTGAAGATCTCAAACATGCAACAAGTGTTATTTTAAGAACCTCCTCAAGGTCTTGCACCTACTACTTAATATAGAGGGGATTGCTTGATCAATGCAATGTTGGATTTAACGTCCAGATGTCTAATGAAGATGAAGCCAACATGCCAGTTGCTCCCATTTAGAACTAAGGGAGTGAAGTGGCTATAGCGCAGTACTTTGAATACTTTCCAACTATGAATAGTTGGCTTTTGTATTGTGCATAGAAGTTGGATGTGAAACCACAACTAGCTAAAGGATTAAGCATTGTATGCAATTCCAATATCCTATTTATTTTGTGGCCTACAAGAGCTACAAGAGCTATCATTCGTACCTTCAAAAGTGTTGTTAGTCGAGACTTTGTTTTGCCTTCATGTTTGTGTTTAACAGAAGCAGCTTGTTGTTCATTTGTTGTCGTCTTGCATCCCGTCTTGAGTTTTTGGTTATTGGAGGCTCGATGGAGTGTTGGTTCCAGCGTTCAGTTTTCTTCATATTTGTCGTTCTTGTTCATGCCCTTTTGTTTATGATTTTGGTGCGATTGTATTTCTGTTACCAGCATATTTGCCATCGTGTCTTTCACCTCATCTCGGAAGTCCACACATTTGATGACTCATATGTTTTGAAGATGTAACAACAACCATATGTTACCAAACAGGGAATCATGGTATCAGAGCGGTTCTAAGGAAACGATCCAGAACCAGAATTTTAAGCATCAAATTATTCTTTGCTCTTCTTCTAGTTTGCTTGTTTCAGCTTCCAACAATGGTGAATGGACTCAAAGTTGAAGACAGGTTGGATGGTGCATCCAACTTTACTTCATGGAAATTTAGAGTCCTAATTACGCTTGAAGAGAATGATCTTCTCATCTACGTGAAGTCTAATGTACCTGAACCTTCTGATGACACTGAGAAAGCTCAATGGAGGAAGAACAATATCATGGCCAGGAAGATTCTGATTGATTTTGTTAAGGATCATTTGGTACCTATTATATCCAAGTTGAATTCAGCTACATAGATGTTTGAGAGTCTTCAAAGTTTGTATGAATTCAACAACGCTAGCAAAGCTCTAGCCTTGAGACGTCAACTCCTTCATATTAAGATGGCTAAAGGAGAACCTGTTGTATCTTTCTTTAAGAAGATTACAGAATTGAAGGATCAGCTAAATGCTATTGGAGAATCAATTGAGGACAAAGACCTGGTTATGTTGGCAATGAATGGCCTTCCTCACTCTTGGTTATCTTTCATTCAAGGGATTAGTGGAAGAGATGAACTACCCAAGTTTGATCGCTTGAGAGCTGATTGCATTCAAAAGGAATGCAAATTGGAGGCGAGAGGAAATGGGCGGAAATCTCACCATGAAGAAGATCATGTTCTTGTTGCTCATACATCTAAAAAGAAAGGAAGTGAATGGAGAAAAGAAAATTTCAAAAGAAATAGAGATAAGGATTCTGATTCAGCTCCTGAACCGAAGAAGAATGATCTCTCCAGAATCCAATGTTTCAGATGTAACAAGTATGGTCACTTTGCCAAAGATTGTTTATCAAGACCAAAACTTCAAGTTGTTGCTGCAAACGTTGATGTTGCTTCACCACATAAAGGATCTGGTGACAATTCAGAAGGATTCTTATTCTAAAGTATTAATTTTCTAAAATTAAAGGTGTAAATTTTTCATTGTTGAATCTGCTTTAGTTTTCATTCTAAGAAGGGTTCAAATTACTTATTCGGATTTTGTGCTGCTGGTTGGAATTTAAGTAAAGTTATGAATTTATAACTATGGTTGAGTTACATGACTGGAGTTTTAGTCAGCAAGATTCAAGGATTCATTTATGCTGATTCATATGAAATTAAAGAGAACGTGGATGAACTCAGTTTGGTTCAGTGATGGGCTCAATGCAAAGATTTGTTTAGAAACTTTGTTTCATTTTGCTGGGATCTTCAGATTGATGTTCAACCTTCCGTTACCTGTTGTTTTTTATTTAAATGATTTGGATGAGTTTTGAGGGCATCATGTGAAGCTCAGAGACTCGGTTGCCCTGGTTGAGTTGCACAATCCGCTACAGCAGTTTTGAGATTTTTTGTTTCAGATCTATTTGTGTTCATTGAAGGTGTTAGACAAGTCTTAAAATATTGTAGGAGCTTGAGTTTCTTACTTTTGTTCCAAGGGGAAGCTAATGCCTATAAAGAGACAAGCACTTCATACTCTCGGATAATGTTTATGAATCTTTCATGTAGTTCTTACTTTAGAATAGTAATTCATGCATTCTTTTAAGCATTGGTCTGTATATTTCTCTTCAAGGTAGTTTAATTCTATGAATTATTATTAATATCTCTTGGTTGCAGGATCGAATCAAGGAGCATAAGGATGTTAAGTAGGTTGCATTATTTTTTTAAAGGATGTGAGTTTGCTTTGGCTCGTGGTTGCTGTGCAAATATTAAGTTGAAAAGAATTCAGTATATTGGTGGATTCTTAATACTTCCTTCTAATTTGTGACTTCTAATATCCTAGTCGTATCAGCCAGCTTGTTCGGGAACATTCATGGTGGTAGATTTGGGTAGCGTTTTGTATTCTCATGTCATGTATCATCGACTTAGTGTAGTTTGGAACACCTGTTTTGATATTTTCTGAGTTCTTTCAGCAAGTAGAGATGGTAACTTCGAATCTGAAGGTGACAAAGATGAGTCACTTGTAAGGAAGTCTTGCAGGCTGTAGGAATGAACAAACATGAGGACACTGTTTGCAGCCATGGTACTGAGTTAATGGCACATAACTTCTTAGAAAAGGAAGAACTTAAACAGATTGTCTTTGCATTCAGTTTCTTCTAAGAGGGGGAAATGGCATTCAGAGGGAGTTAAATCCCGAGAACTCAAGGCATGAGTTAAGAGCATTAAGGTTCTAAGATTAATAAAGGGGAGTTCACTTCCAGAAAATTTCTTTGCAATCTCTGAGGCAGCAGGAATCAAGAGGGAGTTCTATGAAGAAGTGAAGGTGTCAACTAAGTGGGTTGCAATGTTGCAGAGAACAGAATTGCTCAGCCTATCTGGATTTGACATTGGTAGCTCGGCAAACTTGCAGTATAGAGTGATCTGGGATGAGATCGAGGAGGACAGTCCTGGCCTTTAGCATGTCAGAAGTTTCAGAGGTGTGTGTTATAACCTTTCCTCTAATGCAACCTTGAACGAGGAGGTCAGGAGGTTGATGCAAGTGCTTGAAGATTCAAAGATAGCTTAAGCGGCAGATGGAAAGTGCCAAATTCTTTGCAAAGGATCAGTAAGCTCGTATAGCAGTGTCACTGCTAAAGCTCCTTGTTTGGTCAAACATTGAAATCAAAGTTGTGAGACTGTTGCCCCTGCTGAGAGGGAGTCCTTGCTAACTGGGAGTCTCAACTTTCAGTTGTTCTTATTATGAGTGTAATACATTTTTCTCTGAGACAAAGAAATTTGAGGTGAAAGCGCTTGTAATGCATTTTTCTCTAAGACGGAGAAATTTGAGGTCAAAGCCCTTGTATTGCATTTTTCT
>MU225246.1:28322-40411 GCA_018584345.1 Thuja plicata
CCAATGCTACTTTCATGAATCAACCTTTTTGGCACTCCTTGAGATGTACCTCAATATATAGAAGACTGTTAAGTCCTGCTCGGTTAAGAGACTTAATGCTTCAATGGTTAAACTGAAACACTATGACTTGTTCATATTGCAACTTGAATTGCAAATTTTTAGATCTATTTAAGTAGATTATCTCTCTGACCAATGTATCAATTCAACCCTTGTGCTCCACACTTTCTTCTCTGTGATATTGTGTTCACTGTTCGTCAGTGTCTATAGAATTCCTTAGCTCTCCTTCAACTTGTTTGATCAGTACTACATGAAGTTGTTCTTCATTAGTTTCTCTTCAGCATCCTCTTTCTATTCATTCCCCTTAATCCCATATTCCTTTCTTTGAAAATGAATTAAGCTTGTCTCTTATATAGACATAATATTCATTGTTTCTTGGTTCTTGATTCTTGGCGTGATAAACAATCCAGCCAATTAGATTTAATGCATAACTCCATATTTGTCTTGTAGATATCTTCTTTCCAACTATACAAATCATCTTTAAATCAATCACTTATCTCTGGTCGAATAAAACAAAGTAGACAACCAGTGAAGTCTATATCTAGCTCTGCCAGCTAGATATTTTATCATTTTCTGAACTCTCTGTTATGTTGGTCACCACTATAGTTAGTCATCAGTGACAACTAACTGATGCATCGGTGAGACTCCAGTTAGCTTCACGATCTCCGTCCGTCAGGCATCATTGGAATTTTACTCATTGGGCAACTCTGTATCTTTGGTCGTCGGGCACTTTGAGTCTTTAGCTCATCAAGCAACCTTCTGACTTTGCTCGTCGGGCATTCTGTGGTTTTTATTTGTTTGGAAACACTATGCTTCTGATCGTTGGGTATCACTGTGACTGTTCTTCTTTGCTCTGTTCGACGGTGTGCACTCCGTCGGTGTTGTTTGTCACTTAGTGAATACTTGACTTTTATCCATTAATGAAAGCATAACACTTGACTTGTATGCATTGCTGAAAGCATAACTTTGGTTCCTTTGGTTCTCTGAAGTCTTTGGCATTATGTACATGACCGTATAGATGATATCAAGTTGACATCGATGAAAATACAGTCCATTAACTGATTTAATAACTTGCATTATCTTTCTACTTAACATTATCAAACATTCAATTAGTTACATGTCATCAATTGTTAGATTTAGAATATGAAGAGAAACAACAATTTATAAGATAAGACAAAAGGAAATAAAAATGGAAGCAACAAGAGGGACAACACCAAAAATAGAAGGGATATGCCTAAGAGATCATGAGCACCCCATGAAAAATGTTATGTATACAGAGGTGAACACTAGGCCAATACTTGTCCACAGTGATAAATGGTTGAATTAGGAAGGATCACCGCAACATCAAATTCATGTTAATGCAGACAACTGATAGGCTAAATTCTAAGCCTCGTCTATTTAGTGTACCGACATGTTGGTAAGATCTAATACCAAATTATTTCTATATTGATTGATATTGGAGAAAAAAAATGATATGATCTCATCCAAGGTAATTTCTAAATTACCAGTTAGACTATGTCATATGGCTAATTTGTGGATGGACGTTGAACAATATGGTAGTCAGATAGAAAAGAGGGTAGATTCTTGAACTTCCAAGCTTTTTTTTTTTGAATCTAGTCAACCTTTATGTAGCACCCTTAGGGTCATATGATGTGATTTTGGGGATTAATTGGTTGGTTAAAGATTCATGGATTTTAGAGACCTTTTCATGTTAGAAAATTTTCAAAAATGCAACTCAAGAAGGCCTCAAGGAAGAATTGTTCTATAAATGACATCCAAGTTAGCGATTTTGATAACATGAAATCAATATTTGATGACTACTCTATCCTCAAGAAGTTTCAAAATGTGTTTCCATTAGAGTTGCCTAAATTGCCACCTAAGAGGGAGAATGACTTTTGATTGAGTTGCTACTAGGGACTAAGCTTCAATCCAATACTCCATATAGGATGACCACTATAGATTTTTATAATTTGAAGGCACAGTTGGACAGAATATTGAGCTAAAGGTTTTATTAGACATGCTCTATCTCCATAGGGTGCATCAATCATTTTTATGAAGGATGGGATCTTACACTTGTGCATTGATCATAAGATGTTATATAAGGTAAATATAAAGAATATGTAATCATTTCCAAGGATTGATGAGTGATTTGATCAAATGAAAGTGACTATAATGTTGTCTAAGATAAACATTAGATCTACTTACAACCAATTTAGGATTAAGGAAGGGGGCATTCTAAAGACAATTTTTAGGACATGTTATGGTTACTAAAATACATAGTTGTGTCCTTCAAGTTACTTAATGCTTGTACAACTTTCATGAGCCTAATGAATAGTATTTTTAGAAATTGCTTAGATGAATCTGTGCTAATATTTCTCTAGATGACATATTGATTTACTCAAAATTAATTGAGAAGCATGATATGCATTTGAGGATAGATATGCAATTCTTGAAAGAGAAAAAAACCTTTAATAAGTGATGGAGAGTACTATCATGGACATTCTCAAGCATAGTAAGGACACTATGTTAGCATCCAGCAGTAATCTAAAAATCCTAGTCAACTTGTTGGACAACGACATAGGTGAGGAAGATGATCAGAAGAATGATGTTGAGGTGGCTACTGGCGGTCCAAGTTCTAGAACCCAAGCCAACAGCAAGAAGAAGTCTCCAGCTATGAAGATGAACGTGGAAGAGCTGAAAAGCAATATCGTGAGCATGGATGTTATCCGGGCCAGAATGGATGAAAACTTGGAAGACAAAGCTGGAATTCTGAATATTGCCAGTTGATCTGGTGCTTTGGCTGATTTTTTGTCTTTTTTGCTAGTTTTTGGTTTTTTGTTGGTTGTGTTTCCCTTGTGTGGGCTATTCGTTGTTGGCATTCTTTTTTGGCTGATCCAACTTCTTCCTTTCTTTTGCTTCTAGCTATGTAAAGGGTTTTGGGTCCCCTTCAAAACCTGTTTTTACCAGTAATCAAAATAGATTGGCTTTTAAACACTCACAAAAGGCCTTCTATTAACAATAGTTGAACAAACTGTTAATCGACTTGATCTCTGAATTGATAGGCGCAACTCACTTTAATTAGATATGCAAAGAATATTTCTTTTTGATATTTTGAAATTTAAATTGGGCTATGCTCTTAACCAGAGAGCAACATCTAATGAATGTTCATCACCATGAGACATTCACGAACAAACATAAAATCAAATATTGAAATGTAAAATCTATTATTGTGCATTAATTCCCATGATCATCAATATAAAATACAGTATAATCACCACATAAGATTATGTAAATGCATCTCCATAACCATGAAGATCACATACAATATATAACCATAAGAAAGAAAAATCTACTAATGACATGAACAAAAGAGGAAACGAACAAATTATGATTCACAAAACACCTTATAAACACCAATTCTCAAAAACACAGTTTGATCACCTGCAATTAATTTATCCCATTCATTTCCTGTTCACCCACTCAACAGTAAAACTATATATGAAACTAATAAACAACAATAATAATTCAAATTTTGAATCACACTCAGTTGTCACAGAAACATGAGAAAAATTGAATCAAAATTATCGATCCTACTTTTGCTCTTTGATTACATATTTAAAGTTTTCCAATTGGACCCTTTCAGTTTCTAAAAATTGTTTCTTGTAAAATGAATTGTTTCTATAGAACATTCTAGCTGATATTTTTATCTTCATATCCTCGTAACTTTGTCCATTCAACTTCCTTCTCTTTTTAAAGACACTCTCAAGAACTTTTATTTAGTTTCTATAACCAACCTATTTCTGCAATTGATTCCCTAAAATTCTTTCATTTCATATTCGTATTCTTTTGGAGGCCCTCCCTCTGATAATTGTTTCTTGGCAAGACGGATAATCGTTTGAAATCCCTTTTATAACCTTCTATCTACTCGGTATTTCATCAAATACTTTAGTTAAGGAAACTAATAATCCTTAATTTACTAACATGATTTTTACATTGCTTGGAAAGATTCAGGGTGTCCTTTCATTTTGGTGAGGTGAATTTTATCAATGTTGCCGACTATATCATCGTGCTTCACCTTAAAACTTTTCTAGATTGCTTATCGGGTTCTGACGAATAGCTTGGGACTTCTTGTATAGGTTGGAGATTAAAATTCAATTCAGAACAAATATAGAATAACAACGATATTTAAAGACCTTTACTTTGTAATTCCATATAGTATGTCTCAACATTTTGGAAGTTAGAATTTTTTTAGAAAGGGATCAAAAATTTGGGTAACAATAAGCTATCTAAGCATACCTTCTATCAGGACAAGGTACGTTATCTAGACCATATCATTTTACAAGAATGGATTTTAGTTGATCTAGAGAAAATTAAGGCAATTGTGGAGTAGGCTACACTATAGAATGTCACTAAAGTTTGAAGTTTTGTGAGACATGTACCTGATACTACAAGAAGTTTGTAGAAGGGGTTTATAGACTTGCAACATGAATCACTTCACTCCAAAGGAAAGGAAATAGATTTTAGTGGACTGGGAAGTGTAAGAAAGCTTTCTAACTTTTAAAAAATAATCTAACTTCAACTGTAATTTTGAATATACCTGATCCTAATGGGAAAGTCATGGTGATAATCGATGCATCAAGAGAAGGTGTAGGAGGAGTATATTATGTAGAATGGGTAAGTGGTTGCATATGAGTCTAGTAAGTTGAAGCATTATGAGAAGAACTATGCATCACATGACCTAGAGTTATCAACCATAGTTCATGCACTTCATATGTGGAGACATTAACTTTGAGGTAAATTATTTGAGTTGAAGATAGATCATCTAGGAATCAAGTTTATCTTTACTCAACCCAATCTCAATGCTCTACAAAGGATATTGATAGAGTTCCTCAGTAAACATGATCTTGGTATTGAGTATATTAAAGGAAAAGAGAATAGAGTAGTTTGTACTCTTAGTAGGAGACAATATCTAGGAATCATGATTACCGTAAGGTCTAATTTTACACAATAAGTGATTCAAAATGTACAAAGAGTGTAGACACCCTAAATTAGTCAACCAAAATCAACATGATCAACCAAAGTCAAAAGGGTTCAAATCAAGTCAATGTCATGGATTAAATAACAAAGCCATTAATTAATTAAATTTAAGCCAAAAGGGATTAATTAAACTATGTAATTGAGTAAATCAATTAGTTATATAGCTCAATAATTTAAATCAAATGCAACCCATTGAAACCCCTTACATGGCTAATTTAATTAATTGATTGATTTAA
Source organism: Thuja plicata (assembly GCA_018584345.1). Taxonomy (NCBI): domain Eukaryota; kingdom Viridiplantae; phylum Streptophyta; class Pinopsida; order Cupressales; family Cupressaceae; genus Thuja; species Thuja plicata. The sequence continues at coordinate 33,653 of MU225246.1, forward strand.
TTAAATCCTAATTAATTTTAACAAAGGGGACAACGAATCAAATAGCCAATGAGAAGAAGAGATGAAGAGCACATGGATCACTCCAAGGGTTTTCTATCCTTGCCACTCAGTTAGGATTTTCTATCCTCATCACTCCTTTTTTCATCTTGTCCCCCTATTTGAAACTCATCACTCAACATTAACCTCAACTCTAATTTGACCTTTGTTAATCAAACTCACCCCTTTACCCTTGGGAATTCCTATAAATAGGAGGATTTTCTTAGTGTAAACTTACCAATTCACATTTAGAGTAAGAATTCACATTCAAATTGCAACTTGAATTGGGCATTTAGCATTGAAGCATTCTTGAATAGTCTTGTTATAATGACAAAATCATTCATGTTTACATAGAGTTTGAGCATATAATAGGTCATTTCATCTTAATTTGTATCTTAGATCCATATTTTCATCATCATTAGCACAATTCTCATTCTAGGGGTTGTCACTTTAGGATGCTTTGCAGCTGAGAGAATTTATTTAGTCCTTCTAGATAGAGATCCATGAGACACTCTTAATTTGGTTTCACTTTCAGAATTGATTAACCTACTTATATCTTTCAAATTTTTATTGAAAAGTATGTTAAACTAATGTTTCATGCAGGTTTGTGAATTGTAGGTTTACAGACTACATTTGGCGCCCACCGTGGGGCTCAAGCTTCACTTTCTAAACACAAATTTTAAAGAATTTACAGTGCAGATTCTCTGAAATCATCAAAAAATCACACTTGGTATAAAGAAGTTCGCACCTAGTACAAAGAAGCTCACCCCTAGTCTGTCATAGCTCACACTTGGTCTGTGAAAGATAACATCTGGTCAGTGAAAGCTTGCACCTAGTACAAAGAAGCTTGCACTTGGTTTGTACAAGCTCGCACCTGGTCCAAAGAAGCTTGCATTTGGTTTTTGTTGATAAATAGACTCTATTTGAGGGTTATGTTGTAAATTCTATCATTTAGTGAAGTTTGCATAGCATTTAGGAAGATTTGCATATCATTTGGAAAAAATTGCATCTCATTTAGTGAATTTTGCATATCATTTGGAAAACTTTACATTTCATTGTGTAAAATTTGCATATCATTTAGGAGATTCTGCATAAATGTTTGGTAAATCTTGAGTTGCATTCAATTTGTTCTGAGTTGCATCTGGTCTATGTTGAGTTACATATGGTCTATGTTTAGTTGCATTCGGTTTGTTCTGAGTTGCATCTAGTTTGTGTTTAGTTGCATCTGGTCTATGTTGAGTTGCATCTGGTCTGTTCTGAGTTGCATCTAGTCTATTCTAAGTTGCATTCGATTTGTCTTGACTTGTATTCGATCTGTTCTGCATTGCATTTGGTTAATGATAAGAAACATCAATTTCAAGTTGTATAATTGATAAATTTGACAATTAATTGATGTTTTTTTATGAATTGTAGATGATTAAAAGGATCAAGTCAAAAAAAACTTGGAAAGTAGTACATAAATCACATGATTATCATAAAAAAAAAGAGGCAAAGAAGCTATACGAAGAAGCAAAATGGATACAATTAGCAATTGAAGCCGATACGTTGGAAGAAAGAATTAAAGCATGAAATAGGTCTTGGAAGATCACTAACCTGTACCAAATATTTTATAACATGCCATATAGTCCTTTAGATACTTCTCCTATTTGAATATGACACAACTTAAAGTTCAAAAAGCAAAGTGTAGAGTACCAGATTATTGGAAAGAGAAGGAATCTAAAAGATTGAATAAATATGCTAAACAAATTCATAACACAAACATAGTGGAAAACTTAGAAGAAGAAGAGAAAGCATACAAACATTACATCAAAATTCTCAAACTCTATCAAACTAAGTTTCCATATTTAGCTTAAGTATTTTTTCATTCATTTGAGGTGGATTGGGTTTCAAATTTCCTTCACTTTGTTTTGCTTGGTTGTTGAAATTAACATTTTGGGGAGAAAACTTGGATGCTAAGGAACTGGAACAATTGCCACTAGGTGAGTATACAAAAAGAAAAATAAAAAAAATCATAAATGCGCCTAGCGTTTTCCACCATCAAAACGAGGTATTCCTAAATCCTTATGCATTTTGTTTAAATTGTGGCAATTTCATTCACACATAGCTTAAGGTACAAGAGCAACTTGAAATCTTGAGTGAAGCATTAGGGATATTCTATTCACCTTTTGTGAATCAAACTCCTTGACATGTTAAATTTTGGATAGAAAGGAGCTAAGTAATGAACCAAACACCTAATTAAGCTTCCTTGTTCATGGATGAAAAGTGATAAGGCATATGCTCTTCACTCTTTGGGTGAATAAAAAAACCAAAAACACTCTAATCTTACTAGATTAAAGAGGCTTGTAATGAACTTTATTAATGATGTTTGGAAGTGACGAAGTAGTAGGGATATTATCTTCACCCTTTGGGTGAATCAAACTCCTAAACCTACTTATTCATTTCATTTCTCTCTTTCCATATACATGTTAGATCTTTAGTGTGCCTGCCTCCCAAGATTTGCCTTATCGAGGATGGTGAGAGGGAACGAACCAAGTGGGATACAACCATTTTTAGCCATGGTAATCCAACCCATTATAAAAAAAAATACATTCATCCTTAATAGGTGAATGACAGAAAGAATTCAGAATCATACCTCCTATAGTAGTCCTTTGAGATTGCGCAAAATCATGTTTTTACGCATGTGGGAGGCCTCTGTAATGGGGGATAGACTCAATTCTTTTTGAACATAATCTTGATTACAACATTGTTAAGGAGTAAGCATACATTTTAAAACCTTGTTGAACTAAATTGACCATAGGTAGCTTGAATGAATTATTTTCTTGTGGAGACTTTGTCAAAAATATCCGAGAATATACTCTTTTATAGATATTTTTTAGAAGTTAGAAAACATGTGTATTTTTGGTTGCTATGCTTGATGATACATGATCTTGAAGAAAAAAACATCCAAGTAAAATATCCAAAGTTCATAAAAATCTTCATTCTTCTCAAAAGGATACTTCTTCAACAAAGAGTCACAATTCCCTTTCATGCCGGTTTTGTGTTAACTGAAAGATGAAACTTTGAATAGGGAAGAGACCACACCTCATCAACCACCTAGACAAGAACATCAAGTCAATCACATCATGATTGAAAATAAATGGCCTAGATACCATAATCATGATAACAATGAAGAGGAGAAACTTATTGCAACTGTCACGGAGAAAATTTAATCTTTAAAATCACAAATCCAAGACCTAAAGGAAGTTAGGATACACCATTAAAAAAAGACTCATTAAGATCAATGTCTCCTTTTCTCTTTAATCATGATCTAAAAATGCCTTCCTTTTCTTCAAATAAAGAGGCATCTAAGCGCGACAATCCTATCTTGATCAAGAACAACTTCATGAAAAAATAATTTTTGATCAAGAACAACTTCATGACCATCCTAGCTTTGATTAAGAGAATGAAGAGGAAGTTACATCAGATTCCATTGAGAGTCTTGTTTATCAATCATATGACACCAACAAATTAGATCATCATGATCTTGCATCCAATATCTCTTTGGAAAAGACACGTGAATTTAAATGTCCATTGGATAGATCATTTAATCCTTTGGGACAATCTTATGAATCATCTTTGGAAGAACTCCTTGAAAAACAATCTCATCATGTCTCCTCAAATGAATTCATGTGAATTTACATTTTTGAGAAACTATTGTGCACATCATCGACATTATAGACATAAAACTTCAAATTATGTGGAGTTGAAACATAAAATCCAAGATCTAATTGATGATGAAATAATTGAAGTGAAAAATCCTAATGAGTCATCTAATGGAGAAAAAGATACTACTCTCAAGCAACATCTAAACCATGAACCTATGTCTAGCAATGGTCCTCATGCAACCTATGAATTTTCCACCATTCCTCCATCCACTAAAGCTTCACATCCAGCTACACCATCTCCATCAAACAATGAGCCTAATGATGATAATTTTAATTTTGACCATGTATACCCTCAAGGGATGCCTCTGAAATAAATCCAAGCTAACCTTCATCACTCTGCAAGTTTCTTCCATGACTCAAAGATCTTAGACCCTAAGCCATCATGTGCTTCAATTCCTATCAATCCTATTCAAAATGATCCTTCATCATACCTTAAAGAATCCCCCATGCATATCCAAACTCCTACCTTGTCCTTAGCAGTGGATCCATGTGAAGAAGGTAAGTCAAAGTGCGAAGAAACAAGTCTTAGTAAAGATCAAGATAAACATACTATCCAATCCTATCTAATATTTGACCAAGATACCATATCCATAGAGTCTCATGATGATTCTCTCATACCCTTACACTTCTTCCAAGATGATATCCCTCCATGTCAAGAACAAAGTATCCCTTCAAACCTCACACCTTAGTCACCTCCTAAGCACGATCAGGATACTCCTTTGACCATTTCCAATGAGATTAATGAAAATCAAGAGAAAAGTACCCTTTCTAAATCCAATGATACCTTCCCATCTCAAGAACAAATTATCCCTCCAATTCCTATATCTTTTCCACTTCCCAAGAAAGATAAAGATATCCCCTCCACCATTTATAATGAGCCTATTTAAAACCAAGAGCAAAGTACCTTCTCTACCTTCATCTCCATATCTCCTCTCACCAGCTCCATTTCCATTCCCACCCCATCCAATGATACTCTTCCATATCAAGATCAAAGTATCCCATCATCTCCTTGTTATGATCCCCCTTGGCTACCTCAAACATCCCTTACTCTTCCCAATTCCATTCATGGTATTAAATCCCCTCAAGATTTAGTGGCTCCTATCAAAGTTTCTCCTGTCAAAGATATTCATGACCCTATTGGTATAAAGATAAATCTAAAAGATGATGAACATGACAATATATCTCACTCTAAAGATGTTGATACCCCTTTTAGACCTTATCTCCCTCCATTAAAATGTAACCATACACCTTCCCCATCCTCCAAATCATTTTTGGGTCACTATATCCCAAAGCTAAAGTCTCTATTTTACAAATCCATATTGGGTCCCTATTTCCCAAAGATAAAAACTTCATCCCTTCCATCCATATTGAGTCCTTATATCTCTCCATCCACCATTCCTACCATTCCTAGCTCGTCATTCATTTACCCTTTCAAATATCAAGATCAACGAAGGCACACATACTTGAAAAAATTCCAAGAGTCTATCCATATGAACCATCCATATTATTCCTATTCATCCATGAACCCAAAAACCTTTGGAAGAAACTTGGATGTCAAACATAAAAATCCTAAATCCAATAATCCACATATGTACCAAGATCAACGTGTCCAATCTAATCGACATGTGAATACCAAGCAAAAAGAAATATCCAAAAGGCCGCAAAGTTCCACCAAGAAAAAAGAAATATCTAAAAGGCCACAAAGGTCCACCAAGAAAAAAGAAGAATCAAAGAAAATGCGGGTTCCTAAATCCCTCATTGAAGAATTGCATTCTAAAGTAGTGTCGCAAACAACAGTTCACCTTGTTGATACAGTGTGTATCAAATAACCAGAAGGTTGTAGCCTTCACCACTTGGACAGTGAGTCCTCCACCCCTAACAGGGTTACATGTAAAAGAATCCTAACAGGGTCTGACCCTTAACCAGGTCTACTATACTACTGCATTGTATTGTACAACTCCTAACAGGATTGAAGAATCTTTTAACAGGGATTACTATGAACAGTATAGTTCTTTGTGGGTACTAATTCCCACCGGGGTTTTTACCATTTGGTTTCCCCATAACCAAATTGATGTGTTGTGTAATGTGTTATCTGAATGTGTATTTACTTTGTATCAATCTAGTTTAATAAGTACAAAAGATTTAAAGTAGCAGATAACTGATTCACCCCCCCCTCTCAGTTATCTCTGAAGTATTCTAACAATCGGTATCAGAGCCAAGTGCCTTGGAAAAGAAGCCTAACAGCTTAAGGTAGATCAAGATGTCATACTTTAGAAAAGATAGCCCTAAGTTTGATGGAGAGAACTATTTGGATTGGAAGAAAAAAATGATAACACATCTTTAGTGCATTGGATTTGAGATCTTTGAGATTGCTACACAAGAGGTTAAAATCCCATCTCTGAAAGACCTTGCAAAGGATGATGCCACTAGAAGACAAAAGGAAACATTTACCAATAATGCAATTGCCAAAGAAGTCCTAATCAGTGCCTTATCTGATAGTGAACTTTCCAAAATCAAGAAGTTTGAGAAAGCATATATCATATGGAAGTATTTAGAAGACATGTTTGAAGGAGATGTTCAAGCAAAGAATGCACGCAGGAAGACATGGAAGAAGAAATACAACAGTCTTGAGATGTTACCAGATGAAAACATTAGAGCTTATAATCAGAGGATAAATGAAGCAGTATCTGGAATTAGAAACAATGGAGGAGGAATACCAGAAGAAGATATAATGGATAAGTTGTTAACTACCTTGACATTAGACTATGAAAACAAGATCAGTATTCTAGAAGAAACTATGCGATTCTCACAAGACTTCAAGAGAGAGACTTTGATTAGAAAACTCTCTGCATTTGAGATATCAAGATTGAAGACTGAACCTAAGAATGAAATAACCTTCAAAGCTTCAATCCACGGTAAGAAATCCTCACACATCCCTAGTCATAATGAGAATGAAGAAACTGATGAAGAGCTAGAAGAAATAATTGCCATGATTGCTAAGAGAGAAAAGAAAGGAAAA
>MU225246.1:46521-81504 GCA_018584345.1 Thuja plicata
CAAAAACCCATTTTCATTTCAAAGCACGTCCCAATACCCCGCAAGGGGCGTTGCCCCTTGACCCCATTTTGGAGGCGATGCCCCCAAACCCTTGTAGAAAGAACGAAAAAACTAGGGGGGAACTGTGCCAATAAAAGTGAGCCAAAATAACCACCCCAACATCGATTTTAAATGATTTTTTAATGCAATTTAGGGGTACAAGTCCAAAATTTGTGAGATCATCATTGAAATGGACACAAGCAGAATGCAAACATCCTTCACTAAGATAAAAAATCTAGGATAGTTGAACTTTTTAATCAATTAAAATCTGAAATTTCAAAACACTTGATCGATCCACCAAATCTCAAACTCAAACATCGACATCAAATCCAAACATCGAATCAAATTCAAAGGCTACGCAATCAAACACTACGTTGATACATCAACATCAATCATTATGAACAAAGGATCAAAATTGGATGGATATTTTTTCAAAGAAAATGGATCAACAAACAAATAGCAAAGTTAGTTCAAATGATGTTTCTTGATTTTTCTATCATGTCTTTTTAGCGTATCAATGATGTTTTGAACTAGACATGCAATGATGGAGACAATATTATTTTTTAGATTTCTGCTTGTAAGGTTGATCCTAGACATATGCAAGTTTGTCTAATGACATGATCAACAAAGAATCAATGAGTTTATTTGTCTATCAATATGGATCATACATTTTTTTGTTTACGCAAACATATACCTTGGCCATTTAAATTGCTCGTATCTTAATGCCAACATCCACTTGTAACATTGAATCTGACAAAATCGGTATTCATACCTTCATGGTGGGGAAATCTTAGCAGTGAGGGTTTTATTGATTTCAATGGGTTATATAACTTCAATGATGATAATGGTCACATTGTATCCAATGAAGTATGTATTCATACCATCATGGTTTGGAAATTTCACCAGTGAGGGTGTACTAGTTTCCAAACGATGTACAAAAAAGCTCAATGGTGATAATTGCAAATATAGCGATCCATTACAAAGTGACAACTGTGTAGTTGCATTCGTATATTGCATTCATGTTAGATTAAATATTGCATTAATAATCATTATGGGATTTCTCAAGGAAATTAGGGATCAATCATCCACGTCAAATTATCAATATCAAAAGGAAGAGGTAAGGTGTATCAAATGTCCACAATCATAATGTCTATCAAATTTCCATATAAACATACATCAAGAGTTCATTTGTAACATCATCAAAGGAGGTACATATGTCCATCATCAAATGTCTGATATCATCACAACGATCTAAGCATGACTGCCTCCTGACTCTGTAGGATGGTCAATCAACATACCATCACCTGTACCTACATCCATAGATGGCCCCATATTATTGGTTTATCATCTATTAGGTTCTCTAATCCTCTGGCATATACCATTTTTTTAACAATTAAATCCTTCATCTTTGTTCCATTCACATCACATCAATTGCAAGTGTTGTCAATACAACACTAATCTTTGATTTTGGAAAGTTCCCTATCACGGATTACAAATCCTTCACCCAGAACCCAAGGAATCGAAGTCAATTTTGAGTCTATATCATAGAAATATATCTTTTTCTATTAATACTCCATCATCTTAGACACACTTCTTTTTGATCAAATCCTAATTGGAACCTTTGTCTATCACTTATTTGCAAAACCTTCATCAAAATTCTAGATCATTCAACCCATCACCCTATCTATCCAACCATATATCAATCATCATCAATCAATCCAATATCACTCATCATAAATCATACCATCTAGTGCAATATCAATCATCTAATATTTCTTTTCTTATCTATAGAGAGATTCATCTCATCACACTTTATCCGATATATCTCTCGAGCAAGCATATCATATCCATCACCATCTTGACTAGATTATCTCTGGGGCATCTAGTTGGTATCAAAAGTGGATCAAGGTCTAAGGAATTTTCTCATCTTCAAAGTTCATCTTTTGTCAGGATTTAAATCATCATAAATTATTTTTTTCCACTCCAATGCTTGCAACATCATCTTGATTTTCATCTCGAGGGGGCATATTGGCACCAAGGTGCATAGTTTTGTGAATCGGGGCACTTTTTTAAATCAGTGACATCGGACCTCAAATTTGTTTTTTTTTACATTAGGGCATCAAAATGGAACAATTTTCACAACAGAGGTACATATTATCAACAAAACAACATCAGGATCAAATCAACGTCATATAAACATCATTTTGGCATCATATCAACATCATCATATTATAGATTCACATCGGAGCATCATCATCAGTATCACATTAGATCGAACATCAAATCAACATCAGATTAAACATCATGTATTCTTTGAACCAGTGTGCTTCGCACATTGATTCAAAGAGGGGCATTTGTAGACACCCTAAATTGGTCGACCAAAATCAACATGGTCAACCAAAGTCAAAAGGGGTCAAATCAAGTCAACATCATGGATTAAATAACAAAGCCATTAATTAATTAAATTTAAGCCGAAATGGATTAATTAAACTATGTAATTGATTAAATCAATTAGTTATATAGTTCAATTAAATAAGTCAAATGCAACCCATTAAAACCCTTTACATGGCTAATTTAATTAGTTGATTGATTTAGTTAAATCCTAATTACTTTCAACAAAGGGACAAAGAATCAAATAGCCAATGAGAAGAAGGGATGAAGAGCACATGGATCACTCCAAGGCTTTTCTATCCTCACCACTCATTTGGGATTTTCTATCCTCACCACTCCTTTTGTCATCTTGTCCCCCTATTTGATACCCATCACTCAACCTTGACCTTGGTTAATCAAACTCACCCCTTACCCTTGGGAATTCCTATAAATAGGAGGATTTTCCAAGTGTAAACTCACCGATTCACATTTAGAGTAAGAATTCACATTCAAATTGCATCTTGAATTGGTCTTTTAGCATTGAAGCATTCTTGAATAGTCTTTTTATAATGGAAAAATCATTCATGTTTACATAGAGTTTGAGCATAGAATAGGGTATTTCATCTTAAATTGAATATTAGATCTATATTTTCATCATCATTAGCACAATTCTTGTTCTAGGGGTTGTCACTTTAGGATGCTTTGCAACTGAGAGCATTTGTTTAGTGCTTCTAGATAGAGGTCCATGAGACGCTCTTAATTTTCTTTCACTTTCAAAATTGATTAACCTAGTTAGATCTTTCAAATTTTTATTGAAAAGTATGTTAAACTAATGTTTCATGCAGGTTTGTGAATCACAGGTTTACGTACTACAAAGAGTGACCACTATTCTAGAATAATATTTGAATCAAATTAAATTTTGATATATTAAGGAAGAATGTAAATTCTAGGACCAAGGGATATGATGAAGTTGATCCTAGAGGAGAACCATAATACACCTTATTCAAGGCACGCAAGAGTAAAGAAGATGGTAGTAGAATCAATATTTGTATATGTTTGGACAATAATCAAGAAGTATGTGATTACATTTATGGTTTGATGCTTGGAGTGCCAACAAATCAAATCTAAGCATGTTCATTTGACATGGATTTTGTACCAACATGACATACCTAAGTATAAAGTGATGCAGGAGCGTCATGTTAAAATATTTGTTTAGTGTTATGAATAGCCAGAATTTGGTTTTGGGCAGGAACGATGTAAAATGTGGAAACATAGACAATGCACAGGGGAGTTCAAACTACTTTAGAACTGTTAAATAATGCAAAGGAAATGAGTGATAACAGTCGATGCCAAGATTATGAGGGGGACTGGAAGAAACATAAAGGAGGGAATGAGAAATCAAGAAAAGACTGTGAAGAGGGTTAGAAAAGGAATGGAACATGAGAAGGTTGTGTGGCTATTCAGGCTACAAAGGGGGAAAGATAAGAAGAGGAAATTGGGCAGAAATCTGGTGAGATTGTCAAGGGGTCTAAACAATGTATCTCTTTGCCACAATAATAAAAAAGGATCGGTTTGTCATGTGTAGAATGTTATAAGGTCTCTCTGTGTCAATGTAAAAAAAAAGAAATGTTGATTATTAAATTCTCTCTTTTCTTTTTCCATTACTATTATGTAACTTTATTGCCTAGTAAGTAGAAAGGATTTTATTAAGTGTTTGATGTCTTTCACCAATGACGAACTGGTTTATTAATTTGAGATTGTGAAGGTGACTAAATTTAGTTTGTAAATTTGATGTACATTTTAATAAGTTTGTGTTAGCATTCTAAGTGTTGGTCCCTTTGAAAGGTACATTTGGTTAGCATTTGTGTTTTTTTTGTCACTAAGTATGCGATTCTATTGAAGTATCTTATATTTTGTTTAGTTCATATTGCTTAATGTACAATGATGTTTGACATTCGTTTGAGAGTGTGGAGACCACACTCATAAACAATACTTGGTTATCATGGACTTCATTAAGGGTTTTTTTTTTATGTTAAAGATTAAACATGATATCATCTTGGTAGTTGATAAGTCGAGAAAGGTAGTGCACCTTGTTACAAGGAATCTTAAGGATGTATTATTAATCCTATTTAAGAATTTTTCCAAATTGATCTTTCAAGGATACTTAAATAACTTCTATAATTTGGACAACATTTAATGTGAGTTTAGCTATAAGATTGAATTTTAGTTTGGCATACCACCCTTAGACAAATGGAAAGATAAAGAGTACAAACCAAGTATTTGAAGATATCCTTAGGATGCATTATTTGGAACAACAATATAAGTGGGAGGGGTATCTTTTATCTATAGATTTTGTGTATAATAATTCATACCTTACATCTCTGGAGATGACACCTTTTGAAGTTCTTTATGGATAAAAGTGTCACACACCTATTAGTTGGGACAAGGTGGAATACATGACACTAATTAGTCAATACATGCTTATAAAGATGGACGATCAATTGAAATTGATCAAGGAGTCATTGAAAGAGGAAATAGATAGACAAAAGAGCTACACAAATAAGAACGTAACATTCATACAAAATTAGTTGGAGAAAAAGTCTTTTTGAGGGTTAGACCTTGTAAGAGTTCTATATCATTTGGCAATCATGTAAACATACTTCTAGATTTGTTAGTATGCTTGATGTTTTGAAAGTGATGAACCATGTTACTTACAAACTTTCTCTCTTTATTCTATGGTTTCTTCAATGAGGTTCATGATTATATGATGTGTGAGGATGGTGACATATAGTGATAGAGTATGCGACTATTTGGGTTGCATGTGAGGATCATTTTTATTATTCTTGGTACTTCATAGTTTGTTTAGTTATCACATCTTGATATAAGCATCGATAGGTAGAATCGATATCCCTTTGAGCTTATTTTTCATATTTGGTATTACCCATGCAATGGGAGTTCCTGGATATGTATGTACTTGTTTGACAAATCAACCTTAGATCTCAACTAGAATGATCTATCCAACCCAAAATTATCTACCTCCTAGACTTTAAGGTGGATCTAGTAGATAACAATGTTTGGAAAATGATTATGCAAGCCACATGATGTTCATGGGTACATGGATAAAAAAAAATTACGAGAAAGATGATCGTGATGTCCATAATAAGAACAAATCTAGACATTATTGGGGTTATTACATATTGATTTAGGTTGCTTAGATTTTTAAATTGTACAAGAATCACCAATAGGTGAAGATTCAACATGAAATTTATTGATTGTCCCATGTGATAAAATGTTTATATGCCTACAATCTTCTATAACATAAGAGCCAAGAAAACCCTAATAACCAAGGTCACTTTTTCCTCTCTGTTTTCTAATATTTTCAAAATCTTAAAATGGGCTTTAATGATGTAACAAATTTTGAATTAATATGTTTATGCTTTTGTGACATGATTTGGTGGCTTTTTTGAGTCACATGATTAGAAACAACAATTTTCTTCAGAGACCTTTTGATTTTTTATTGTTTTGAAGTGCTAGAAGGACGTACAACATGCTTAACATAGTTATTTTGTGCTTTAGCATATTGTAACCTATCTATCTCTTGTCACAAAAAAATATTGAGTGCATAAATGCATAAAGGTAGGTTCAAATTACCTCCAACAATTAGATATTTGATAAGCTTCTTCTAAGTTATAAATATTAATCCATAAGAATAAAATTTCATATTCATATAGAGTGGAGTGTGAAGAAATAACTCAAAGAAAAATATTTAACATTAGTTGAACTCAACCAATAATACTTGTAAACAAAAACATGTTACCTTAAACTTGGGCACATATAATCACCTTAAAACTCTCATAACTTACCACTTTAAAAAATCTCTGCCAAAAAGCGCCTTAGCATTTAAAAACCCGTTTTCCAAATAAATAATAGATTGATACCTCCTTAATACTACCTATTAACATCTTGTCTTCTTATCACTTCATAAATGTTTTAAAAATAAAAAACTTAAAAGATAGAGCATCGTCCATGACTGCTAAAGTATACTTTAGAAGCCTGATTAACTTTGCAAGGACTAAAACAATTCAATAAACATTTAAAGTTTAGGAAGCTTTTTCTAGCTAAAAGTTTTTTTTTTTTTTTTTTTGCCTTTTCTTATTTTAATTGGTAAATGAGGATATTATTACATGATAATTGATACACTAATTTAAAACAAAGCTACTTTGTTTTATCATTGAATAGATATCGTATCAAAAGTGTAGTTTCAATTGTTGCTTCAATTTTTAATCTTTTCCATCTTTTTTTTTTAATTGAAAGAAGAAATTTTATTAACATCAAAGAACTTTAACAAACTATACATAAAACCAAATAATAGTGTAGTATAAACTAACAACATATTTTTATCTCCATCGAATAAGCAACAATGTAGATGAATACAATAAATTTTGAACCAAATTGATTCCAAATATTGTTTGAGGTGTTGGGAAAATCCATGCTATTACATCAGTAAAAAGCTCTGTCAAAAATCTATATTGTATTGTCTTGCACAATAAAACATGGTTGATTTTAAACCTTGAATAACTTGGTTGCAAGTACTAAAGTGTATAGAAGCCTTCCTTTTCATCAATTGCATATCCAACAATAGCATTGTGTTGTTTTATATTCAACAAAATATCTACAGGTGATAAGTAGGAGATATTTTCCACTAAAAGTCAAGCTTTTATATCTCCTACTTATCAATTGACGAGCTTAAGTAGATTTCTAATAAATAGTTCATAAGGCACAACACTTGCTGAAGGTTTTGCAAATGGGGTTGCAAGAAGAGTGAGCATAGCCATGGAGGAAACTTCGTAGTTAAGTGCACTTGAGATGAGTAGTACTGGGATGGGTGACCTCCAGGGAAGTCCCAATGCTTCATCTTTGTGAGCATCACCTAGATGGAATGAGTGTTAAGTGTTTCATTCATTCTCATGAGAGATGGGTTCCTACTCATAAAACATGGGTTAATGAGTTTGACTCAACTCACTACACAGTTAAATCCTGATAGAAATATCACAAAATATTTGCATGCCAATTCTCAAGCGGTCAATAAATATCATTAATGAGTTGAACTTGGCTGGCACAAAACTTGCATCCCAATCTGGATCAACCATATCACATAAAAGTGATTTCAAGAACAAAATTCTCGGAGTTGTCCTTTGTTCACTATGTTATTTTTCCAACGACCAATGTGCATATTTATCCTCAAGGAAAACATGGTAGTCTATCATCTAACTCTACCTCTCAAGGAACAATTGACTCTTCTACAAATGATCTTTGTTCCAATAACACCTATTTCCAGTCTACATATCTTGCACTGTATATTTTTCCCCAAAAGTATTGAGTTGAACCTAAAGGTCATGATCAAGTGAACTTATAAGCCCAATATTAGCCTGGAGAGGAGCTTGAACAGTAAGAGGAAGATGAGAGAAATCCACAATGATAGTCAAGGACACTATTTGAAGAGAGTGGAAGGTGTGTGAAAAGGCAACCATCCATCTAAGTCTCCAAATGTGCTTAAGGATAACATGTCTAAAATATTGACTAATAATATTAGGACCGGGTGATTAAACAAGAAGGGCAATTTTCTACAACCAAGCTTCGAGAAATAATGTAGGGAAAGTGGAGAAAAGAAACTTCTTGAACTTTGTTGAGCATGAGGGAAAAATTGAAAGGCGTGCTTGAAAGTTTATTTTTTATAACAGAAGGGACATGATGGAGGAGGGGTGATAAATGAGAGCTAGTCACTAATAGGAATGTTAAAATGGATAATTTTCCACTCTAGCAATTGGGCTTGAGCATCAACTTAGACTTCTAGATAAGAGAGCTTAACTTTAATCCTTTCCATCTTAGTTGGCTTATATTCTTCAAAGACTATTCGTTCCATATTATGACTTTTACCAATCTTTTCTATGGGTGAATTGCAAAATCCATGAACCTAATGAAATGATTTTGCAACATTTAGGGTTGTGGTTAAACGTATTCTATAATGAATGTAATTGGGATTTGCTTGTAGACAAATTTAGAAGTTTTTTAGTGCTCTTTACTTTGATTAGTTTTTTCGATAGCTTAGCCACCATATACTAGTCTTTCAGAGAACAAAAATTATTGGCAAGCCATTCTTTAGAATAAAAAAAATCTGGATTGTAAATTAATAATTGATAGACAAAAATTGTGGTTCTCTTCTAAATATTATAAAATTAATCTAAGAAACTAAATACTTGAAGATTTTTTTAGACTGCCTAAAGGTAAGAAGTTAAATATTTGAGGATTTTTAGGCCATCTAAAGGCCTAACTTTATTTTTTCCCATTTGAAGGAACAAACATTAAGAGAATAAATTGGTCACTAAAGTGTTCGGTTTGTAGAAGATACAAAATTGCATGCGTCAAAATTTAGGAAACTAAATCCTTACTATGTCAGTATCAATTTGCTTGTTACAAATCATCTTAGGATTCTACAATTACTTAATAGTATTACTTGATTATTGTTTGTTATCTTATAATAGCTTTCTTTTTCTTTATAACTGATTATGATATTGCTATCAAGATATAGCTATGTAGTTTTCGAGTCAAACTTGTCTATCCATGGTTATATCTGATTATTTATTATTTGTAGATGAAATAAATTGAGGATACTTTCAATCTATTACTTTCATTTCTTGCTATTTAGTGAAATAACACTTGATTATGATATTTGTTGACCTTTATAAATAAGGGTTGAGATATAACAAATTACCTTTGACAAGCTTAAACGACAAGTGTGTAGGTGTTTAGTTTGTTTCAGAAGAGAGAAAGGAAGGAAAAAATCAGATTTCACCTAAAAAGAATTAGACAAATTATATTATTATAAAATATATGTAAATGACCTAATATATGAGTGGAATAGAGTAATGCAACTAATAAAACTAACATAAGGGAACAAAAGAAGTTCTAATAAAGTCTACAAGCTCATAGCAAATGAATATCAAATAATATAATAATTATGCTTAAATAAAGAATGAACTAAGGTAGATAAATCTCAAAGGTTTGATAAAAAATAATATTAATCATTTGATGATATAAAAAGTTTACAATTCATAATTCATATTTATTGATTACAGCTGTTATTAGATTAATTTGTGTACAGATTATTTTGAATTATTGGTTTATAACATAATTTGTGTTCTACTATTAATAAATATCTCTTATATATCCTTTGATTCTCTATTCTGTATTATTATTCAAAGATCAGTTCCATCTGTTTTACATCATCATTATTATTATTTTACTTTCTACTATTTCTGATGATAAATCATGAACAGTAATATCTCTGCTAAAATGCAGTTAATAAAACAAGAATTAGCGAGTGGAGTTATCTTTACTCAGCAGCTTTTGCCCTGTTTTCCTCGACACTTTCTTTGCTGTCATAATCTGTTAATCTGTATAGTTTCCAGATTTATTACAATTACCTACAAAGGGAATTCTATGATAATCACATTCCATGAACAGCATGTGACTTATACGTTTGTATATTTGCACAACTTCAATGACATGGCGTGCCGTACTTTATACTCACGTTCTCAGCATTTAATGAACTATTGCGCCACCATTTTCTTCAGGGTGACGTTCAAAGTTTTCAGAGATTGTCATGTCAGACTGCAATTTTGTCAAAATGGTACTGACTGAAAGTTTCAGAGATCGTGATGTTAGTTTGTAATTATGGAGGTTGCAATCAGAAAGTAAAGTACAGGCCAGCTAATACATTTGTAGTTGAATAATTTTGTAAATATTACTAAAACTTGTGATAAGAATAGATCATGGATGTAAATGTCTCTTTGATTCTTTATAAATTCTTTTATTGAAAGATGGATTATGGAGTATTATTAAATATTAATGTAAAATAGTAGGATAGAATCTAAAAATAATAACATAAATAATATGGATTGTGGAAATCTATTATCATTGTGTATAATAATTATACTATTATTTAAATAAGGAAGAGGTGGAGTAGTTGCATGATATGAATTTAGAAAAATCTCAAAAACCATGTCAAATCAAATTTTATGAAAGAGAAGACAAGTGCTTGATATTTTTTTAAGGTCGTGCATCACTATCTTCTATACTATACAAATAAAAACTAATGTATGAAGTACATACATCCCTTCCCACATGCATCACTTTCTTAGTGTCTTTCCCCTACTTAAAATCGTCATCTTCTTACTTTTAAGACAAGTAAATTAGTGGTGAGAATTTTGTTGATATTTTTTGGATAAGCGTAAGAAGACTACGTCTTTAAACAAACGTTGTACTTTAAGTTAAAAAGACAAATTTTTAATAATTTCAATACTCTTTAATTGTTTAATTTTATCATCTATTCCTTAGATTTTTACAAATAAAATAAATTTAACAAAAATATTGAAGTCAAAGTCCTTAGAAGTCAAAAACCAAAGCGCTGTGCACCCAATTTTGAATAGAAATATCTTGAAATTAAGAAAAAAAAATCAAGACATAAAATAAAAATATCATATATTATGTGGCTCCAACTACTCATAATCTATTCAAACTACCATTTAACAATATTTGCATTTAGTCTAGCCAACTCCTCAACCACTCATAATCCATTCAAAATACCATTTAACAACATTTATCTAACCACCTTGTTAACTACTCATAATTTATTGAAAATGTCATTTAAAAATATTTGCCTTTAATTTGATCACCTCCTCAACTACTCATAATCTATTGAAAATACCATTTTATGACATTACTCTTTAGACTAACCTAACCAACTCCTCCTTGTTATTTATTTACAAGTAAATAAATGGAAAGAATTTTGTTGATATCTTTTAGAAGTGCTAGAAGATAATATTTTAGATGGGTTTGTATAATTTTTTTAAAATATTTTCAATTTGATCTTCTATTGCTTAATTTATTTAGTCTTAATCAATTCCTCTTTTATTTCTCTTATAATTGAGGGAGGATGGAGCCCATGCCCTGAATGATTTGATAATGGGAGGGTAGCTCTATAAAATTTGAATTTTTATAATTTTCTTAGATTTCTACAACCCATGTCAATATTGTATGCAAGTTTTTGGATTTGATTCTGTGCAAGAATTTTAGTCATCAACATTTCAGATCACACTCTCTGATCCATAATCTTACATCTCCTTGAAATCTCATCCACCCTCATGATCGATCACAAAGTGCGATCTAAAATGTTGATGATTAAAATTCTTGCGCACAATCAAATCCATAAACTTGCATACAATATTTGAATTATTGTTTATTCTCTTTTAAGCAAATTAAGCTTTACTGTAACCAACTCCTCTATTTTTTAATTTTATCATGACTCTCTCTTAATTATGGGAAGATGGAGGTCATACACTCAATGGTTTGTTAATGCCAAATTTACTCTTTAAAATTTGAATTCTTCTTTATTCTCTTTTAAAAAGTTTAAACTTATTGAAGTAAAAAGAAAATTATAGAGCCAAAACAAAATGGGCAATCTATTGATTTTTGGGGGCAGTTGATAGGATTAATCTTGGAGTAGCAAAGTGATGTTACAACAAAACCACACACGATTGGGAGTCATTAGTTTAAAATCACAAAAATATTGTTGTTGTGTAATTTACATTTGATGCAACCATTACACCTGCATAAAATGTAAGTGCTAAATAATAATTTTGTATAATATTTAATACCTCAAAAACTATATTAAATTTTACGTTTTTAACAAGACTCTTTGGGGGAATTGGCATCTATGGTAGAAGAGGCTAAAAGATTAGTGTAGCACTAGGGACCCAATGTACAAGTTGGTTGCTAATAATACTATACAATTTCTTCCAAATAAATCATTCTTCACAAAAATAAAGGGTTGCTAAAGTCTCTCTATTTTCTCCATACTATTAGCATTGCATGGGAACAATGTACTATATACATCCATTGTGTTTGAACATAATCTTTGTATTCACATTAATCTTTTACAAGTATGTATTGTTATCTAAAGTATGTTGAGATCTATCCTTCTCAAAACACTTATTAAACTAATCTATCCTTTTTTAAACAAATAAATAATGAATTACCAAGTGTTTAACCAGTGCCCCATATTTTTTGTGTAAATAGGTGTAGACTATAGGTTCATTATAAGACAATATATTGTAGAAAATTCCACAATATTATTCAAGCTAATAGTATGTATATGCAATAGGTTTCCTCTTTGTGTGAAACAATTATCATCTTATGCGAATAGTAGTGGTAGTGGTATCATTCTACCTTTGTGATGGTTATAATTTATATTACAATTATTAATCCCTTCTTTTGGTGGTGTTTCCATCCATTAGCAATGAAAGTGTTGTGGTTGCAATAGTCCATGTTTAGTTTGATAACGTGTTCCTTTCTCTTGGTGTGACCATTGGCCTTTCTAATTAATTTTATCTTTGTTGTGGTCATCTTTTCACTATTCTCTTGCGTGTGTTTGTTTATTGAGAAGTATTCCTAGTTCTCATATTGCGAATGTAGGTGCTTTAATATTTATATACATCTTTTAGGTTGTTTGATCTTATGTACTTGTATTATTTTATTTTGGTATGTTATGTTTTTATTAATATATGATTTATATTTGACTATATTACGTACTTATTAATTCCTTTGATTTAATTATGTTATGTTCTTAATTTAGGATTTTAATGATAAGAATTTATAATTTACCTCTTATCTTTAATATCTAACTCTTGACTCCACAATCATTCTAAAAAGAGTAATCACCACTATTGCAATATCCTCTTGAGAATAATATATTTACCTCATGATGATCCTAATTTTACAACTATTGGTGACCAACATCCTCATATCTCTCATTTTTTTCATTGTTATTTAAAAATTCTATAGCTACAAAGAACTGTCATGGAGAATGAGGCATCTGACACATAAAGCACGATCAAGTTGACTCTGCATTATAAACTATAGCCTTCTTCAAGTGATCTAGGTTTCTCTAGTCACTAACCCTCTAGGATTTGAAGCAAAGACTCTTTCATTATTCTATGTAGTATTGTAGGGTTGATCTGATAATCTAGGTTTTCTTTCTTATCTTATTTACTTTGGTTTTTTAACATTCATGCCTTGTAACAAGTTTAATTCATTGAGAGCCTAAATCACCTTATCTAATTTATCTAATAATGTTGGGGATTTTCTACTTTGTCCCTTATCATGAATTAAAATTCTCACATCACTTAATTTTTCATCTTTCCAAAAGCTCTTGTTTCTTTTCAATATTTATAGTAACTTATACACTTCTCTTAATATGTAAAAATGTTTATTTCTTTAAATGTATACCATCTCAATATTACACACAGTATAATATAATACTAAACACCTCTTAGTCCTAATTTTAAACTCATGGAAACTTAAATTATTTACTCAATAACCTTGTGTTGAGGACCTCCTAGTCAAACAGGTTTCCAATAATCCTCAAATGCTAAATCTCGCTTATTTTCCAAGTAGGACCATCCATTTTCTTAGTCAAAACCTTAGGGTAATTATCAAATTTATCAACTTTAAAACAAATAATTAAATCTCATAGTCCATGAAAGATGGTTTAAAATCCCTTATTATTTGGCCTTCATGAATTCATTTTTCCTAATAAGGAAAGTTTCCAAGTGGGAATGTATTTTGGTTGGTCAGATATTAAAATTTCAATTTTCAACTCGTTGATTTATATATAAATAATTATATTTAAAGTTTCATAGACTTTGGGGCAAAATAGTTTCATATAGAGGTTTGTGGTGCCATTATACATAAGGTGACAATATTTTGTGAGAAAATATAGATAGGTGAACCCACAATAGTGGGTTACATGTTTTTGCGTAAACGAACTTTGAACTCTACATTTTGAAAAAAAATTTAGATTCAGATGCATATTGTCGTTAAACTGTTTCAAATGGGAAGATGAAGTAAATTAGGGTCTTTTAGGATTTTATTTCTAGATTCTAAAAATAAAAATAAAAAAATTAAATTGATTTGATTTGAATGGTTTTTTTCTTTCTCCCACAAAAACTGGTATGTTGCTGGAAACTTCATCTTCAAAGAGTTACATTATTTTCATAGGGCATAACTTTTTTTCTAAAATAGATATCAATGTGCTTCTTTTGAATTTAGTTTTGTAGCATCCATACAGAGGGAATGCAATTGGTTTGATGACATTATCATGATTATTATATATTTTATTAACATTTGAATTTGACTAAACTGTAATTTTGACATACCTTGACTACATAGCTTATAACATGTCGTGTATTTATCAAATTTTAATTTATTTATTTTGATCTAGAAAGTAGACTCAAAGATGGAGGGCACTACTATTTTTTTTTAAAAATCTCTCTTCTACTATTTTTCATTGAACGCCAAACTCATAGGTTTATATTTGATAAAATAACCTACATTCGATTAACGTTAAAAAACATATACATAATAAACTAAAAAATTGTCAAATCTATAGTCGTTAGAAAGCTCGTTCAGATTACTTGCACTATGAAAAAGGACATCTCATTATTGTTCCATTTGAGCCTTGCGATTGAGCCCTGAAGCCATGACATCTTTAGAATTTTGTAAAACTCTATAAATTGCCCTTACTCGGGGACTTTCGATTGAAACTAATTAATCTCGATAGAAATTATTTTCTATCAAAAGTTCTTGATTGGTTTAACTCAGTAAATTTCCTTTACTTAGGGACTTTCGATCGAAAGTATTTTCGATAAAAAATAAGTACTTTCTATCGAACGTACCTGACTAAATTTGCCTGCTTCACGAATTTCAGGAGGAATTACTTCCTCCAAAAATATGTTACCCACTATTGTGGGTTCACCCAGTATATCCAAGTAAAATTTATGCATGATAATTTATTTATTGTGGTTACAGATTTATCAAGCATTTTACTAATTTTAACATAAGAAAAAGGAAAATGAAAGAAGGAAGAGTGTAAATGTAAATGTGCTAAATCTCCTAGTCCTTTTTCATTATGAAAATTAGGGAAAGAGAAAGAGGGATCCCCAAATATAACCTTCAAGAGAACCCAAATTAGATTAGTGCAACCCAAATTGATATAGGGGTACTAATGCAAAATTCAAGTCCTTTTAAGGTTGAATATCTAAAAGATCCATTTTTCTTTGATGGAACTTTCCCTTTATTGTTTGTTGATTAATTAATGTCAATTGAGATTGTTTATATTTGATTAAATGACCTAAGGCTAGTTGATTGATTAAAGGAAATGCAAATGAAATACAAGCACATAAAAGGCCTAATCAAATATCTCAAAGTAAGTGCTATGAAATGACAAAGAGGAAATTAGACTCACCTTGAAGGATAGTAGATCAAAACTGAAAATGCAGTAGCAGACTGTAACAGTGTTAAGTTTTAGGATAGCAGCAAATGAAATAGAACTCTATGTTGTATGTGTTTTCCAAATGCAACAATCTCTCTTTCATTTATATTGGGAATGAGGCTAGGAGAGACATGTCCCTTCACGGGACATGTCTATTCATTATTATTTATAAGAAATGACATGCCTCTTCCCATTAAATTATATTTAATCAATGTTATAATATTTTATTAATCAATTATTAATTAAGAATAATTTAATATTGAATATTAAATTTTATATGATTAATAATAATATCACATATATATTACATTATTATTAATCAACATATATTATATGTATTCTAATGATCATACGACTGAAGCTACATACATTAACACTCCCTCTTAGCTAGGGAGGATAAATCAATCCAATGTCAACACTTATATGACACTTGACAACATCAATAATATGATGTTAGCAATAAAAGCATCATCCTCATGATGTAATCAATATAAACATAGTCTCAATATGTGTAGTCCCTCCATCAACGATTCTATCCATAAGCTCTCAGGTGGATTGCCTCCATCAGCGATTCTATCCACAAGCTCTTAGGTGGTTTGCCTCCATCGACGATTCTATCCACAAGCTCTCAGGTGGATTGCCTCCATCGGTGATTCTATCAAGAAGCTCTCAGGCGGATTGCCTCCATCGGCAATTCTATCCATAAACCCATGAGATGTGGAGGGGATTGCCTCCATCGGTGATTCTATCCACAAGCTCTCATGTGGATTGCCTCCATTGACAATTCTATCCATTAATTTTGAAAGAGAGGAGAAATCACCTCATTGTGATATCAAGAGATATGGTATATGCACCTGAATATCAAGTCACATGATATTCACCATAGCTCATAAATATCCATGGTATGTGCAACAACATCACGTCTCATGATGTCTACCATATGGATACTAAGTTTACGCAGAGCCATGTCACTACGTGAAATCTCTCATACAGTCCAATCAATATGTAATACTAAGTTAAGAAGGGTCCTAATATGATCCACATGGATGCTAAGAAATCACATATCACATAACTCGTGATATGATGTATCACATAACTTGTGATATGAAGTATCACCTAACTCGTGATATAGAATATCACATAACTCGTGATATGAAGTATCACCTAACTCGTGATAAAGAGTATCACATATCACATAACTCATGATATGAAGTATCACCTAACTCGTGATACAGAGTATCACATATCACATAACTCATGATATGAAGTATCACCTAACTCATGATACAGAGTATCACATATCACATAACTCGTGATATGAAGTATCACCTAACATGTGATACCAAGTTTTACATATCACCTAACACATAATATGAGGAATCACGTAACACGTGATACCAAGTTTTACATATCACCTAACACATGATATGAGGAATCACCTAACATGTGATACCAAGTTTTACATATCACCTAACATGTGATATGAGAAATCAACTAAAACATGATACAAAGTTTTACATATCACCTAACACATGATACCTAATTTAAATATCACCCAACTCATGATATAAAGGATATAATATGCTTGAGAACATTGCATTCTCCTTATATACCCCTATTATGGTATGTGCATTGACATTACATCACATAATGTCTACCAGAATGAATCATGGCACATCCATGAATCAAGATGATACCAATTCAGCATAATATCAACATTACAATATTGTCACCTTATAATGTTAAATAAAAGTGTTCATTAACCAAAAAGTCATCACCTTTTAAAAATGTACATGTTGACGGGGCTTTGTGACCGGGTCTGCCAACAGGGGTAAGTTGTCACCGAGTACTGAGGTACCGGCCAAATTTGCCTATAAAGGTTGTCCAGGGGAATGAGATTCCCCGGGCCTCCAAGCACGTGAGAGTCGGGTCTCGACAGTGCGGGGGCTCGGTTTGGAAATGTGAATGTTTTGTTTGAGGGGGATAGCTGGTTATCTTAACTCATCTTCTCTGGGGATTCAAGTAAGTAGGGTTTCCTGTAAGTGCACATTCACTTAACAAATAAACTTCAAAAGATACTGCAGAGTTAGAAAGATTTCATCTACCTATAGTTATACTAAACATTAAAAACATCGACAATGCTCTAACACACTACACTAAATACTGAAGAAATACAGAACCATCAGCTCATATTTAATCAGTAGCGAAGGAAAAGAAGGTCGTTAATCTACTTGAAGTATCAGAGCAAAGGACATAAAGAACACCAAGCATAAAATACCGTTAACCCATAGATCGTAACGCTAACAACTTCATTGATAGAACTCTTCCTTCTTCATTAACATATCTTCTAGCAAGCACTGGCGCGTATTACAGTGGTGGCTCCAAGGGAGAATCTATCTACTGAGAACACTTAACAACTAAGAAGCATTGAGCTCTGCAACTAAGAACTGAGAAAACTAAAATGCCATTAACTGTGGACTGCAAAATCTTCAATTTTTCCCACCCTTGGAATGAGGTCAGACTTATTATTTATACACATCATTTGACCTAAAACTTAGCCTAACTTATTTTACACCTTACAATATAATATTACTTTTTGGTGGCTGGTACTACCTGCACCACGCTACAAAAGACCTCAAGACAAAAAAGGTCTGACATGTCAGAAGAATAAGATAAGAGATGAGTGGAAGAATCGGCCTTGAGAAGAGAGTCGGGAGGAGAAATAAGAAATCTGATCCCCAAGGGATCAAGGCTACATGCCTCATCAATGGGAAAGCGACGCCCTATCTCTAACGCACCAAGTGTAATGTTGAAGAGGCACCTTGGGAAGACCATCTATCAAAACTCTCTTGTCGATCCGACGTGCCTTGTTATGATTACCTACTTTCTGACACTTTTTATTACTATTTTGAAAGTGACCGGTCAGCATTGGGACCCAGACATGGGTCACTTAAAGAATATAAAGATGTGGGATTTGGAATTCTGGGATTCGGGAACTTGCGTCCTGAAAGAATGAATGAATACAAAAATACATCTCCTAACGAGATTCTACAGACTCTGGAGAACTTTATTGTTCCTTATGATTTTTCCCAGGCCTCCGACACTTGGCCTATGCTTTCTTCATCTACATCTCTGATGCTATCCCAATGACTGTGAACAACCTCCAATGCTTCCTCAACCTCTCTAGCCCCATTCCAGAATTCATCCACCATCTTGATGGCGTCATGTGATCGGATCATTATCTTAGACAATTTGGATAACCTGCCCTAGTTAAAATCTCTGGCTGGCGGATACAAGGACTCCATCCGCTCATCAAACTTGCTGAGGACATAGTCCTCGAGGGTACATGTTCAGGTGGTGAAGGGATCAACTTGTGATACTCCCGCCATGAATGCTTGAAACAAGCCGAAGGGGTATTGGGCCGCTATCACTTTCTCTTTCAAGGCTGTTCCTCGCATACCTCAATCTTGAGGACAAGTCTAGAGTACTGGGCCTGGAGGGAATCATACGATTCATCTCCCAAAATCCCTGCCTCTATGGTGACTTCTTCTCCTATGTTGCAGATTTCTTCCAGCCCGACCTTCCACTTTTCATACTTTGCTAAATCTTGCTCCCATACAAGAGTGAATCCCTTTGCCTACCTAAGAAGAGTGTCAACCCGATAGAGGTCTGAGAGGGACGCCGCCAGAAATTGTCTCATGGTGGTTACTTGCTCAGCGACCCACCCATCTACAGCCTGCACCTTCTTCTTCATAATACGTAGAGAATCCATGTCACCCTACACAAGAAAAAATCTAGGGGAAGGGGTTCCAGGGTGGACTTCGGCCAAAGGCTGTGTAAGTTTTGCCAGAAGCACAAGGAGATTAGCATTTGTCTCTCTTTCCTCCTTTAGCTTTTGGCCCTGCTTGATGTATCTGGCCTCTATTGCTCTTGTGGCCTTCCTTAGAAATTCCAATTCTCCATTCTTGTCTCTCCTCCCAAGTGCTACTTCTGTTATGTTGTAATCCTTGGGCCTTACAACCACTGCATATGCATTTGGTGGGGGTGTTGTGATGGTTGCAACTGTGCTACTTGTTGGACCAGTCTGGAGAGTGTGGACGGTCCGTGCTTTATTAGGATATTTAGCCTCTACATTCCTGACCATCATCTCGACCAACAAGAGTGTAGCGCCTGATGTTTCTGCTGGGGTCTTTCTTTTCTTTGATTTGAACAGCCACTAGGGCAGCTGGGCAGCTTCACCATTAAGACCTGTTCATTGGGATTCCTTTCAAAATCTGGCAGTTCATTCCTGAAGTGTACATTATCTTCGGGCTCTTTCTCCCTCTCTTGTCCTAGTTCCTTCTCTTGTTCTCTGGAACCTTTAATATTTTCCACCATGCTGGCGTCTTTCATTGTACTATCTAGAACCTTTTCTCTAGTCTCAATATCACCTATATTTTCAGGGACCTCCTCGTCCCTCCTGGCATCAGCTGCTTCTATATTTTCATTGTCCGGGACTTCTTAATCAATCTGTTGCTACTCTTGGGCCTCATCAGCCTCATCAATTGGAACATTCTCCTCCATCGAAGCATCCTCTAGAGGTGGGTGAGGTCTCTGGACGAAATTTAACAAGGCAGCCGCCATTACTACCTCACCAAATGTTCTTTGAGGCACTTGATCACCTGGAGTAACCAAAGGCATTTGGACCATAATGATCGAGGGTATGGTTGATTCTGTGGGTCTGGGTTCCTTGATCATCGGTTGCTCATTTTTGGGCTACCTTGGTACCTCTTCGGTCTCCCAGATCGGTATCTTCTCTTGCTCAGGCCCCTTTTGTACCTCTTCCCATGCCTCTTGTTTTGATGCATCTTCTTTTCCTAGGATTTCCTTTTCTATGGGGGCATCTTCTCTATCCTGAGCAGAAATTTCCTCCAGTCCATGACCCATACCTTGTTGGAGGTCCTTGAGCTCCTCCACCAAGAAACTATTGTCAAAGTCATTACGCGGGGGTGAGGATTTAGAAATATCTTCCAGTTTGGGAGAGTCTGAATTGACATCTACTGGGGGCACCTCCGGCATACCAGGACTGGCAGCTTTGCTTGGTGTAGGGGTCACCTTCTTCTTCTTCTTTCTCATCAGCTGAGCCCTGGTGTCCAGAATACTAGTAGACTCTGCCTTAGCAAAAGTTTGTCTGCTCATGATTGCCACCAATGACAGGGATCCCGCCGACGAGAAGATGCCATTAGAGCTACAAGGAGGTTGAAGGATACCTGTGTACTTATTTGTTGGCTGGCCAGCCTTGCCGACTCCATTTGTTGATGTAACTGGTCCATTAGAAGGGTGGGAACTTTGGGAGGCACTTTGGGAACTAGGACACCCTCTTTCTCTCTTCCTTTTCTCTTGCTGGGTTCAGCGGCCATGAAAGATGAGGAAGGTCTAGCACTGATGAAAGAGGGAGTGGCCCGTTTGATCATTGGTTTCTTTTGAGTGCTCTTGGGACACGCCTGGGTGAAATACTGGTGACTTGCTTCCAAAATGGGGTGACATACCCCTTCAATTGTTAGGTCCTCAGGGGTGGCCCAATCCACCAGAGGAAGATCTAGCTTGTCTAGTCCTTGTTCTTTATATGTTGGATCCTCCAGCGGCCCGTCATCTAATAAGCCCTTCAGGAAAGCCTGAAGGTCGAGTGCTTTTGTGAGCCTTGTGCTCATCCGTGAATGCTATCAGGCCTAGAGATCAAAACTATCTTGGTAGTCCACCCAAAAGTCTTCAATATCTACTTCATGTGGTGGGGACGCCCAAAGGAGTACTGTGGCAATCTTGCCGAGAGGATCGTAGTTCTTCTGGGCGTGGTGGAATTCCACCAGCCCTAGGTTTTTCAATTCATTGTCTACCTCTTAGGCTGCGGCGAGGCTGCATGTATAATTCCCACATGAGAATGGGAATGGAATGTTGATGAACTTCTTTAATGTAAAGAAGGTGTGCAGATCCATCATATG
Organism: Thuja plicata; assembly: GCA_018584345.1. Taxonomy (NCBI): domain Eukaryota; kingdom Viridiplantae; phylum Streptophyta; class Pinopsida; order Cupressales; family Cupressaceae; genus Thuja; species Thuja plicata. The sequence goes on from MU225246.1 coordinate 68,299, forward strand.
CCAACAGAACTCTAAAAGAATAATTATGTCCCCGCAATACCGGGGAAGAAGATGGGGCTTCCCGTTGAAGCCGGTCACCTAAATGTAGGTGTGATGTTGGAATTGAATAAAATAGCAGTCGTAGGTGCTGACCAGAGTCATCGCCGCTTGTGATAGTCAGTACCCAGAATCCCGAGTAAGTGTCAGTATGTTGTGGTAAATGAAAGCATCATTTACCCGACAGAAATTTGAGAAACTGATTTCCCATTGCACTTGGGGATAATGGTCCCATGGTGTTACTTGGCCTGGCTCATTTCCAAGTTCTCCAACTGTTCCCAATCTTGGAAAAGTTGGCCTTTGTTGCGCTAGTTCCCATAGCATGTATGACGTCATGTAAAACTTAGAGTTCTGGACAACCCCCTTCAGCTGTTTGTCCATGTGGTTGGCTATGAGGGCCGCCTAGTTGAAGGTCTGACTACGAGTGGTGATGCAGTACAGAAAGTAGTACATCCAGGCTAAGAAATCCTAGGCATGGGGCAATCTGAAGATCCTACATAAGAATACCATGCCCACTGGGATGGGCTCTTTGAACTCCCCACGGGGAATTTCCAACTTCATCCTCCTGCAATCCCTCTTTGGGATTTTCGGCCAGTGGCTATTGAGATGTTGTCGGGAGATAAGGGCAGAGTCCTCGAACTCCTGCAACATTTGGACCCGATTCCAGATAATGGATCCATTGAACTGAGGGATCTCCAACCCTGAGGTGAAAGTTGCTGCGTCCATGGTGACAATTTTTGCTGGGTACTGTAGTGGCCAGGGATCTGAAAGTAGGACGGTCCAAGTTGGTTCATTGTACAATGTTGCCAATTGGAGTATTAACTCCCGTGATTGCACTGAACAAGGAAATTTTTCCACCTTGATGATACCAGAGGTAGAGATCTGAGTGGCCATATTGTATCCAGTAGCCTTCAGTTTGTAAATGGCTTGAATCAAGTCTTGTATTTCCGCCGAAGGTCCAGACCCTTTGTCCATTATTTCTTGAACTCTGGACTCTATCTTTGATCCCACAAGGGCATCGTCCTTGAGATATTTGGATGTTAAGGGCAACTTCCCCAACAACCTCTTGACCTTGGTTTTGGTGGCCACTCGAGTGAAAGTGGTAGGTAACTCTAGGCTGGAAGGAGGGGTCATTACTTTAGACATATTTGATCAACTTACCCACAACCTGCAAGACCGGAGAACCGTTAGAACATGATACATATAAAAGAATATTAGAACTCCGAGGAAATTGTCACCACCCTATATTTGTTCAATAAGTGTTAGCATATATCAAAAAGTGACAGAAGACTTGCAATAGACATGAATAGGACTCTAGGGGAAATTGAACCAAATGACAAGGGGAACGCCGGGCAAAGAATTGCCTGGGACCTGGAGGTTGGATAGTTTAGCCGTTGCTGTGCCGATGTGACTAGTAATAAATCATATTCAGTTGACGTGGGTTGGCACGTGGTTAGGTGACATGCGACATAAAATCATTAATGGTGATAAGTGGGTTGTCACAGGGTAAAAATGAATGTCAGATGGGACACGGTTTGAGTGCTTGCTTGTGGGAAATTAATCCCGCCATTAAGGTGAAGAGATAGAGGAGAGAGAAAGCCACCATGGCTCAAACCAACGAGGTGCCAAATTTGAACTGTGGTGACTTTGTCTCAATGAGCTCAGTCTCATGGGAGAAAACACAAGACAAAGCGCGAGGAACTTGCAAACTCAGAGGGATATATAGGATATATACATAAAAAGAATAGAGGGCTGAAGGCCAAGATATATATACAAGATATACAACATTTACAAGCTTCTACAAATTTATACAACTATACACATATATACACGAACTGACCCAAGATGATATACATTATAAATATCAATCTACAACTGCGTAGAGGGCAGAAAACCCTCTTACAGAGCCAACCCACCAATGGGAGGTGAACCAAAAACATAGAACACTGAATGGAAAACCAACAAAATAAATGAAGACCAAAGAACAAAAGGGAACAACAAGAAAAACACAAAAACAACAAGAAACCAGAGAACCTACCTGGAAATCCAAAAAAGGGTAGGGAAAGAGCACACCAGGAGCACTCCTGTAACAAGTTCTACCTTCAAATGACCATGAACAGGTACCTCGAATCAACTAGGTGGCCCACTAAGCACAGAGTAATTCATAGCTAATTGCAGTTTAGTCACCTTAGAATCGCTCTGAATGCACAAGTGTTTTAATCACGGTAACTGTAAAAGTGGCATGTAGTTTCTATTTATACCCAAGGTAAAAGCAAGTTACCTTTCCCCTTTTCTCCACAAAATCTAGAACAGGCAAACCTCTGAACTCCGGGCCCAGGGATTCCATACAACCATATCTTCTCGCAAGGAGAAGACATCGCGGTGGAGAATCCCGGAGTCTGGAATCCAGCTCTAGAAAGAACAACAAACTTTGGGACCGGGTCCCGGAGACACGAAAGATAAAAGAAGAAAGAAAGCAAACCTCATGGGAGGGAAAGCCTGAAGAAGGAAACAAAGAAAAAAAAAGACAAGGCAAGAGCCAAAGAAAAAAGAGGGGACCCAAAATTTTGCACACAGAATGTAGGGATGGGTATGCAGGGCATAAAAAATGGGCACTATCTGGGATGAATGCATTAGCGCATTCAAGAACCATGAAATACCTAGTTAGCAAAATTGGAACCAATCGTTACTCGGAGCATCCTGTCTACAAGATGCAAAGCATTTGAGAAAATGTAGCTCATACATGATTCAATTCATGGTCTTTTGTCAGTTGTGAAGTGTGTATTTTGGAAGAAAATCAAGCTGATGACCTCTGGGAGAAGCAGAGAGGAGGCACTACATATACCGATCCAAAGTTGTCAAATTTTCTTGTTTCCCCTAGATACCGGAGTTTCTCCATCCTTTTCTTTCCTTCCCATTTTATTCTTTTCTGGATGGAAGGGCGGTACTCCTTTCACCATTAAGCTTAAGCTTAGCTAATTTTAATGGCGGTACTTCTTTCACCTTTCCATCCACTTCAATTTTCTAAATAGGGAAGATAAACTCTGGACCTAGGAAGAATTTAAATGTTTTAGACTTGGGCCAACAAACTAGTGCAACCGATCTACTCTCAGTGTGTCCGATTACTTGTTCCTTTTGATTTTGATTTAACTAATTTCCAGACTTCCGGGGATGAATCCGACGAAGATTTCTCATAGCCTATTACCAAACTTACACAACAACTCCGCAGACTAGACCAATTCCACCATGCTAACAATAGATTTTGAGTTCACCAAAATGCAAAAGGTACCATCCCAGAGACTAGATGTTACACGAAGCATACCAGCTTACAAAAAAGGTGAGAAAAACACTAAGGTCTTGGAAAAGAAAGAGCAAAGCCAAAAAAAACAAGAAAAAGGGGGCGATCCTGGAGGACAACCAACAAAAATATTTACAAGGCACCCCAAATAGGGCACCAGGAAAGATATTTAGAAGCGAGCAAAATATACACATAGTATAACTCCAGACAAACTTGCCTTAGTCAAAATAATGCTTAAGGAACTATCCATTGATAGGCAATGGGACGGGTTCCCCAGTCATGGTATTGAGGTGATAGGTATTTTCCCCGCAGCTCTTTGAGATCAAGTATGGTCTGAGCCAGAGTCGTTGGAATTTGGTGTGCTTTCCTTTCTTTTCTCAGGCCTTATCCCACAAGAGGACCAAGTCCAAAATCTAAAAGGCCTTATAATGGGCTCTTCGGTCAAACCATCATTTCACTACTGCTTGGTGATGCGCAAAATGTTGAAGGGATGCATCTCTTTGTTCTTCCATCTGCACCAGATTTAGGAGCCGAACCTCCACAATATTGTCCCGGTTGCCAAACTCCTGCATAAACTATAAAACCAGGATTTGTTGGTTAATGGGGAACACTGGGTTTTGGCCGTAAACCAGATGGAATGGGGATGTCCCCAAGGCAGCCTTAATGCAAATATGATCCTCCCAGAGGGTGAATCTCAGCTTTTGGTGCCAGTCCTTGGGATTATGTTCTAATAAGTATCTGATCACTTCAAGCAAATTTTTGTCGGTTGATTCAGCCACACCATTCCCCTGGGGGTAATAGTTGCTGGAAAACTTCAGAGTGATCTTCTGGTCATAGGTACATTCAAGTAATTGTGCTAAAGAAAATGTCAGACCATTGTCACATACTATAGCAAAGGGCATTCCAAATCTTGTGACGATGTTTTCTTCCAGGAATTTTATAACTACGTTCACCGTATTATTTTTGCAAGGTATTGCTTCGGACCACCGGGTGCAGTAATCGGTAGAAGTTAGAATGTACCGGTGGTTGGTAGATGAGCTGGGGTTGATTTCCCTAATAAATTCAAGTGCCCATTGGGTGAAGGGTCTAGCTTTGAAGATCAACTGCAAAGGCATGGCCGGGTTTCATTCATGATGTGTCGCGGTTTGGCAATTGTGGCACTTCCTGACGTGAGTGTAGACATCTCTAAAGATATAGGGCCAATAGTATCCAGCCCAGAGGATCTGATGGGCAGTGGCGTCAGTTGAGCCGTGCCTGGTTCCAAATTGCCTGTGAAATTCTTTGATTATCTTTGCAGCTTGAACCCTATCAATGCACCGAAGGTACACTCCCTCATAGTTCCTACAAAAAAGCGTGGCATTTTTTTATCATGAAGTGTGTGATTTTCAACCATAGGGAGCGATTTTTGTTTGGAGGTAATCCCTCTGAGCATCTTTTATTCAACAAAAAGTACACCAGGTCTGTGTACCATGGATCCTGAGTGATGGACTCCACTATATATGTCTGACATTCAATGTGGGGAGTCTCTTTTACCATCGCTCTACATAGTCCCTGGCCTCAGACTATCTTCATGGGTTGCATTTCCAAATCATATTCCTGGAGGATGGCCATCCATTTCCCCCATCTCTCACCCAACTCACTCTGCATTAGCAAAAATTTTACTGCCTGGTCCGGGATGATAGCATGCACCCTTCTCCAGAGAATACAATGCCAGAATTTCTTCACAGTGTGAATGAGAGAAAAGGCCTACTTTTCCAAGGATGAATACTGGACTTCAATGTTCTTAAAGGGGGAGCTCATGAAAGCTATCAGTCGTTCTTCCCCTTCGACCTTTTGGGTCAAAACTGTCACAGTAGAATGCAGTGAAGCAAAGGAATAAATGTAGAAGGGGAGGGAGTAGTCCAGACTAGCTAGAAATGGTGCCTCCGTTATCATCCATTTAATCTGTGTGAACACCCACTTTGCTTTAGGACTCCACTCAATTTTGGTGTCTTTCTTCATCATTTCGTTGAGTGGCTTTACGATCTCAGCGAACCCGGTGATGAATCGCCAGACGAAGTTGATCTTTCCAAAGAAAGACCTCATTTCCTTCTTACTGCTGGGCATTTGTAAGTTTAGCAACGCTTCAAATCTCTTAGGGTTAATGGATATACCCTTCTTAGAGACAATATGCCCAAGCAATTTCCCTTCAGTGACCCCAAATATGCATTTCTTAGGGTTGAAGGATATTCCATACCAGTGACATCTCTCACAAATCTGAGCGAGGTGGGAGGAATGATAACGCCTGTCACAGGAAAAGATGGTCAAATCATCCATGTAGATGATTATGCATCAGTTCACAAGGCCCTTGAACTTAATGTCCATAGCCTTTTGAAATGTGGCTCCTACGTTGATCAAGCCAAAGGGCATTCTCTAGTAGGAAAATGTTCCCCACTTGGTGGTAAACATGATTTTGTCTCTATCCTCATATTTAACCATGACCTGGTTATATCCGGAGTACCCATCTAAGAAGGACATCATTTGTGATCCGTTCATGATCTGCAATACCTTGTCCAGTGAGGGGAGAGGGTGATTGTCTTTCTTGGAGGCTTTGTTTAAATTTTGGAAATCCACGCAAAGTCGGATCTTGCCACTTTTCTTCCTCATAGGGAGGAGGTTGGCAACCCATGTGGTATGCCAGATTGGAAAGATTATCTGGACTGACATTAGTTTTTGAACCTCCTAATAAATCAGAGGCTTGATCAGTGGGTTGACCGGTCATTGCTTTTTCCAGAATGGCTTAGCATTAGGTTTGAGTGGGATGGTATGAGTCATGATGGATTTATCATTTATATCCTCATATCCCCATGCAATTACATCTATGTATTCTCATAGAACCGCAAGAATCTTCTCCTTCTCCTCAGGAGAGCAGTAGGTGCCGATGTGTATAATTTTCTCTTCACCGGGCTAGCCAATGTTTACTTTCTCAAAATTTCCTCCCTCAGAGGAGGATGATATCATTTCCTAGCCCTGAGGGTCTGAGTCAAAGATTCATTCAAGTGTGACCATCCCTTTTGGAATGGTGTTGGTTGGTAGGTTCATGATCCCATCATCTTCATCACCCTGCCCAATATCATCGTGATCTCTCTCTTCCACTATCTGGTCCTCAAAGACACCAACATTGGCCATGAAGGCCAGGATATGGTGATCGTCCTCAAAGACCTGAAAGTGGGTGATGTTGTTTGGAATGGACAAGGTGGGGATCATCTCAACAGAAAATCTCTGGAGTTGCGAGCTAGCTATGGGCTCAAGTGTGTTGACAGAAACAAGAAGGGCATCTGAGACATAATTCCATCTCCCGGGAATAAGATCAATGTCAAAGGCATCAAATCCTCAATAAGGCTCCATGCTCAATTGCTATATGCAGCCAACCTTTTGTCATGACAGGTGTATTAACTCTGAACCTGCTTAAAAATCAACTCCAAATCACTCAGGGCCCAGAGGCGAGTGATTCCTTTCCTTAGTGCAAACAGGAGTCCAAGGACCAAAGCCTCATACTCCATGACTTTATTCATGCAATTGAACTATAGCTTGTAGGACACAAGGAAGGATTTTCCCCATGGGTTGATAAATTCCACTCTAGCCCCACAACCTTGTTTGGATCGGGACCCATCAAACTTAAGGGTCCATAAGTCATCGTTTGCTATCTGGGGCTGGGAAGATGAAGTGGGTTTTGGATTATTTTTGGGAGGGTTGGGAGGAGTTTCCTTTGGCGCTGATTGTACATGGGTGAGGTTTGTCTCCGGAGAGATTTGTGATTGTAATCCCCAGGCATGCAGCACCAAAAGGGTACTCTCAGTAGGAGCATTGGGTCCCGAGGAATCACGTGTGTGTTCTTTCTTTTAGAGGGAATTGATATGCTGGGTAGTAGCGGTAAGGCAAGGTTCACACTGTAGCTCTGAATGTTTCTATTAATGTACCAGGCACCAAGTGTCAGACAAGAGTGTGGCGGGGGTTTTTGCAGTACCCTAAGATTTGACCTCTACCCTCAATTTCTCTTCCAAGTCCTGGGTTCTTCGCAGAACTATGGGATCCTCCCCGGGGGTGAAATCGAATGTTAAGATCTTAAGGGTTTGGTACATCCTGGGGGAAGTCTCAGAAAATAGGACCTCATTTACCCTCCCAACTTTTGTGAGGGCATGTCTCATCTGGGGCTCACTTTTGACCCAGATCTTGTTAAATTATCCTTCCCAAGGGAGCCATAAGTGGGAGAAGTCAGTCGAGAAGTATCCGTTCAGGGACATGGAACAATTCTAACTTAGTAACATCCCATAAGTCTCTAGGATGTCCACCACTTGGATGTCAATTATGTTGGCTATCTTGGGGTCCTGGATGAGCTGAATCTGGATATTCTTCAGTTCACCCACCATTTTTACAGTAGTTTTATCCATTTGGATTACTGCACCGTTATACGGGGTGGGTTAGAATTCAAGCTTCTGGCATATGGATAAAGGCATGATGTTTCCTGAAGCCCCAGAATCTACTAGGCAATTATGTATATTATTTCCTTGTATGTTCAAGCCTAGAAGGAAGGGAGGATCTTCAATGTTTCCTTGGAAGATAACCGCATTGGCATCCTCAAAAGAGACAGTATTGGGTGGGTGACTGACGGCTTCCAGGTTTCCCAAGAGCCTTAGAAGGGACTTCTTATTCTCAGGATAGTTGAGTAAAACCTCCATCAAGGTCATGGAGGTGGTGGTCTATTTTAATGCCTTCGTGATGTCAAACCTTCCTCCTAGGAATTGGTGGCTTCCCTCGGCTGGGTCCTTAGCTTGGTTAGAGCCAGAACCTTTTGGAGGGACAGACCGATCGGTCGTGTTGTCCCAGGGAGGAGTGTCCTTGGGAGGTGTGGGTGTGTAAACCGGTCCGTTACCAGCCTGACTCTGAGTGTTGTAGGGAGTCTGTGGGTTGGTGAAGGCATTGGCCTCAAAGGGCGGGATAGATTCATCAAAGAACCCCTATAATTTAGGTTCTTCTTCATCTTCTTTAGTATTCCCAAAGAAGACGGTCTCATAGGTGAAGGCACTATGAGTGGGATCTTGTATAGGAGGTTCTGGGCGAGTAGGATCAGACGCTTGTTGTCTGTCCAGCTAGGAAATCATGGTGACTTTCTTGAGCGTGGCACAGTTTACCTCATTATGAGAGCTTGTGTCATGCAATCTACACCAGTTGGTCATGGGCTGGAAGTCTGCGACTGGTTTGAAATAAGAAGGTCCAGTGCTACCCTGATTGGCATTTTGGTTCGGAGGTGGACCTCTAGTACTAGCATTGTTATTCCATTGCTGTTGATTGGGTTAGGGCCTATTGTTGTAGTTTCTTCCCCTGACATTATTGTTTCATTGGTCGGAGAAAATATTCCCTCTCTGGGAATTGGAGTTCTGGGGTGGGTAGGACCCCGTCTTCAGTTGACTCATGTCCATATTCAGTGTAGACAATATTTTCTAGAGGGATTCAACCTCGGTGGTCAACTGGGTATTCATGTCACAGTATGACATTTGTCATTATTGGTTCCCTGGGAAAGCGACAACATTCACTGGAGTCGAGGGTGGCAATCCTCTAGCTGTGGACGACTAGAAGAAAGGCACTTCAGGCAGTTGTGTCGTTGGTTGTTGCATTTGCTACGGCTGGTTCCAGGGGAAAGATTCTAGACTCGATGTTATGTAGGTTTGAAATGGATATACATACCGAGCCTACTATTCTATCGGTAGTGGTGGGGGATTCATGGCCATCATAGGGGCACCCATTACTTGATTGGGGTTATAGCCTCTGGCACAGGAAGTTCCATCGAGTATCATGTTAAATGGCATGCTCTGCCTAATCCTGCCCAGGGATTTGTTAAGACCACAGGACAATTCCAAGGCTAGGTTGTAAACCTTCACCAAAGTATCCGGGTCATCGAGGGCGGTAGTTCTCCAGAGGAGAGTGGCAACTAAGGGGTCCATTATGTTGAGATAGGTCTAGATAGTTACATCCATGGATGGGATGAAAGGACCCGTGCACCACTTCAAGGCATGTTGAAACCGGTGGTTGAATGCTACAAGAGGCTCATTTAGTTCCTTCTTGATAGAAATGAACTGGCCGTCAGACCACACTGGGTCCATGTGTATGCGAAAGGTAGCTAGGAAGGCATCCTCCATGTCCAGCCAACTATTGATGGAGTTGGTGAGAAGGTTAAGATACCAATTCAGTTCATTCTGTCCCAGGGACAGACGGAACATCTGGGTCACAACGTCTTGATGTTGGATCTAGTGTTGGTTTATGGCATCTTTATATGCTTGTAGATGCTCTTCTATGGTCTGTGAGCCTAAGTACTCATATTGGGGACAAGTCATTTTTTGGGTGTGAAGGCAGATCATTGGCTGCACCAGGAAAAGTTCCCATTAGGGACTCAATATTTCCAAAATATGCAGCCATTTGGGGTGTTGGGTTTTGAATAGGGTGAGCGCTAATTCCCGGGATCATCTGGGGAAGTTGGGTATTCTGGGATGTGCTAGATCCCCAAACAATGGTGGCTGACTTGGATTTCAGGGTCCATTTCTTTCAAGCGAGAGGCTCAAGCTCGACAAACCGTCTGGGATTAGGAGTTGATCTAAGGACTCTTTCGAATCTTGCTAGTGAAAATGATCCAATCCCACTGAAGGCTTGACTCCTAAAACTATGGCTCAGGGAACCCTCAGGCGGTGTAAAATTTGAATCCTCAGAGGGGGACGGGTTCATGCCCTCCTTCTAGTGCCAGTTTTTTTGACGGGACTTTGTGACTGGGTCTGCCAACAGGGGTAAGTTGTCACTGGGTACTGGGGTACCAGCCAACTTTGCCTGTAAAGGTTGTCTGGGGAAATGAGATTCCTTGGGCCTCCAAGCATGTGAGAGTTGGGTCTTGAGAGTGCGAGGGCTCAGTTGGGAAATGTGACTATTTTATTTTAGAGGGATAGTTGGTTATCTTAACTCATCTTCTCTGAGGATTCAAGTAAGTATGGTTTCCTTCAAGCGTACATTCACTTAAAAAATAAACTTCAAAAGATACTACAGAGTTAGAAAGATTTCATCTACCTATAGTTATACTAAACATTCAAAACATCGAAAATGCTCTAACACACTACACTAAATACTGAAGAAATACAAAACCATCAACTCATATTTAATCAATAGTGAAGGAAAAGGAGGTCGTTAATCTACTTGAAGTATCAGAGCAAAGGACATAAATAAGACCAAGCATAAAATACCATTAACCCAGAGATCAGAACGCTAACAACTTCATTGATAGAACTCTTCCTTCTTCATTAACATATCTTCCAACAAGCACTGACACGTATTACAGTGATGGCTCCGAGGGAGAATCTATCTACTGAGAACACTTAACAACTAAGAAGCATTGAGCTCTGTAACTAAGAACTAAGAAAACTAAAATGCCATTAACTGTGAACTATAAAATCATCAATTTCGCCCACCCTTGGAATGAGGTCAGACTTATTAATTATAATTTGACCTAAAACTTAACCTAACTTATTTTATACCTTACAATATAATATTACTTTCTGGTGGCCGGTACTACCTGTACCATGCTACAAAAGACCTCAAGATGGAAAATGTCTGACATGTCAGAATAATAAGACGAGAAGAGAGGAGTGGAAGAATCAGCCTTGAGAAGAGAGCCGAGAGGAGAAAGAAGAAATCTAATCCCTCAGGGATCAAGGCTACATGCCTCATAAATGGGAAAGCGGCACCCTGTCTCTGATGCACTAGGTGTAATGTTGAAGAGGCGCCTTGGGAAGATAATCTGTCAGAACTCTCTTGTCGAGACAACATGCCTTGTTGTGATTACCTACTTTCTGACACTTTTTATTACTATTTTGAAAGTAACCGATCGGCCTTGGGAACCAGGACACGGGTCACTTAAAGAATACAAAGATGTGAGATCTGAAATTCTAGGATCCGGGAACTTGCGTTCTGAAAGAATGAATGAATACAAAAATACATCTCCTGATGAGATTCTATGGACTCTAGAGAACTTTATTGTTCCTTATGATTTTTCCCAGGCCTCCAACACTTGGCCTATGCTTTCTTCATCTACATCTCTGATGCTATCCCAGCGACTGCAAACAGCCTCCAATGCTTCCTCAACCTCTCTGGCCCCATTCCATAATTCATCCACCATCTTGATGGTGTCATGCAATCGGATCATTGTCTTAGACAATCTGGATAACCTGCCATAGTCAAAATCTCCGGCCGATGGATACAGGGACTCCATCTGCTAATCAAACTTACTGAGGACGTACTCCTCTGGGGTACATGTTCTAGTGGTGAAGGGATCAACTTGCGATAATCCCTCCATGAATGCTTGAAACAAGCCCTAGGGGTATTGGGCCGCTGTCACCTTCTCTTTCAAGGCCTTAACCAGTTCCTTGCATACCTCAATCTTGAGGACAAGTCTTGAGTACTGGGCCTGGAGGGAATCATATAATTTGTCTCCCAAAATCTTTGCCTCCATGGCAACTTCTTCTCCTATGTTGCAGATTTATTCCAGCCCAGCCTTCCACTTTTCATACTTTGCTAAATCTTGCTCCCATATGAGAGCGGAGCCCTTTGCTTGGCTAAGAAGTGTGTCAACCTGATAAATGTTTTGGAGGGATGTCGCCAGAAATTGTCTCATGGCAGTTACTTGCTCAGTGGCCCACCCATCTATAGCTTGCACCTTCTTCATGATACATAGAGAATCCACGTCACCTTGCGCAAGCGATAATCTAGAGGAAGGGGTTCCAGGGTGGACCTCAGCCAAAGTCTGTGTAATTTCTGCCAGAAGCGCAAGGAGATTAGCATTTGTCTCTCTTTCCTCCTTCATCTTCTAGCCCTTCTCGATGTATCTGGCCTCTATTTCTCTTGTGTCCTCCCTTAGCAAGTCCAATTCACCTTGCTTGTCTCTCCTCCCCTGTGCTACTTCTGTTATGTTGTAATCCTCGGGCCTTACAGCTGCTGCATCTGCATCTAGTGGGGGTGTTGTGATGGTCACAACTATGCTACCTGTTGGACTAGTCTAGAGAGTGTAGTACCCACTCATGTTTTGCTTTTGGTTTGTGATGCCATACTCTTTTAGGCATTGGTTTCAGTTGATTGGTCGGATTATTTTAGGCTACTTTCATGAGAGCTATTATTCTTTCAGTTGATGGTGATTATTGTTTATGATGTTATGATTATTAGCAGGATGTGATGATTTATGTTTCGATTATATTGTACTCACCCCATACTTGCATGTGTATGGTTATCATGTTTATGTATCTGTTTGCATGTTGTTATGGTAGAGGACGGAGATGTAGATACTTGCTTCGGCGAGATCCACACGTTCGACCGATCCCTATCATTGATTGGGATATTATATTATGTATGTACATGTGTGTTCTTTGATGACAGGACTGCAGGTACAGGGCATCGTCTTCCCTAAATTGGCAGGAGTGAGCGTGCCCATAAATATTCATCTCAATGGTAAAGAGGGGAGGTAACATACAGATCCAAAACCCTAACCTAAGCCTAATCATCCTAATGTTGGATGAGTTTCAGTATGACTACCCTATCCGAATTTGTCTAGGTTGACAAAATTTGAATACCCTCTCTCTTGAGTTTGTGTGTGTTTTTGCTTGATTATGCTTTCAGGGGATTTTTGGATTATTGAGTGATTTTCCATGTTTAGTGAATTAATGGATTATAGTTGAACTGATAATTTAATTATATCCTAAGTTTATTTTAAATAATTAATTAAATTGAAATATTTGAATATTTTGATTTAATTAAATATTTAATTGAAAACTATATTGTATGAGCTTATATGATTAATTAAATAA
>MU225246.1:119583-256693 GCA_018584345.1 Thuja plicata
ATTCAATACTGCCCCAACAGCTATACCACTTGCATCACATTCAAGGGTAAACAACTTATCAAAATTAGGAAAAACCAAAATAGGTTGTGTTGCCACTCTCTTCTTCAATACTTCAAAACCTCTACCATCCTCTAGAGTCCATTTGAATTTGGTTTTCACTCCTCCCTTAATTGTATCTAAGACTGGTGCACAAATTTCACTAAAGCCTCTAATGAACTTCCTATAAAATTGTACAAGTCCATGGAAAATTCTTACCTCAAAGCTGCATGTAGGGGTAGGCCAATTCAATATTGCCTCAACCTTGCTAGGATCCATCTTCAAGGTTCCTTGTGACACCACAAAACCAAGATATATCAACTCCTATTTCATAAATTCACACTTTTCCAAGTTAATGGACAACTTCTCCTCATGAAGTTTCTTCATCATAATCTACAAATGTTGGAGATGTTCCTCCTTTGTCATACTGAAAATGAGGATGTTTTCTAGGTACACAACTACAAATCTTCCTATGTAGTCCTTCAACACCTCATTCATGAACCTCATAAAGGTGCTTGGAGCATTGCTAAGCCCAAAGGGCATGACCAACCATTCATAGAGCCCTTCTTTTGTCTTGAATGTTGTCTTCCATTCATCACCCTCCTTAATTTTTATTTGATGGTACCCACTCTTCAAATCCAATTTGGTGTAGTACCTTGCTCCTCCCAAACAGTCCATAAGATCTTCAATCCTAGGAATGGGAAACCAGTATCTCACAGTGATCCTGTTAATTTCTCTTGAGTTTGTACAAAGCTTCTACTTACCTCCCTTCTTTGATTCTAGAACCACTGGTACTGCACATAGACTAATGCTTTGCCTAATAAGACCTTGGTCCAAAAGTTCTTGGACTTGTTTTGCTATCTCCTTGTTTTGACTAGGATTCACCTTGTATGCAGCCTTGCTTGGTAGAGATGCTCTGGGTATGAAGTCAATCTGATGACTTATGTCTCTTGGAGGTGGTAACATTGCTGGTGTTCCATCACTAACTATGTCTTTAAACTCTTTCAACAACTCTTGCACTTCCCTTGGCAATGGTGTTTGTTCCATCTTCTTCTCTTCACTAGGCTTAAGCATGATAACATAGTGTAATCCTTCTTCACTCTTTACTATCTGCAAATACTCTTTACCTCCCTACAATAAGACATTAGTCTCAGCTGATGCAGACCCCTCATCATCCACAAGTGACTGAATTTTATAGGTGACCCCATTTTTCTTGAAAGAATAATAATTTTTCTCTTCATCATGAATTGTCTTCCTATCAAATTTCCATGGCCTACCTAAGAGTAGGTGGCATGCATCCATTGGGAGTACATCACACAATATTTTGTCCACATACTTCCCTATTGAAAAATTCACCCATGCTTGCTCATTAACAAGAACATGCTGACCCTTATTCAACCATGTTACTCGGGTATGGATTTGTATGGAGTATTTTTGTCAATCCTAACTTGCTGACTGCCTCCTCTGAGATAATATTATTAGTAGACCCTGAGTCTATGATCATCTTGCAAACTTTCCCATGAATCTTGCACTTTACTCTGAATAGTGCCCTCCTTTGCTTGGCTTCTTCTATGACCGGTTCTTTAATGAGTATTCTCCTAATCATAAAATTCTCCCCACTTTCTGAATCAAGGTTGATCTCAGGGCTTTTACCACTGTTATTATCCTCTTGAGCAATGTAATTTACTCTTTTCTCACCATGTGAGCTAGAAGCTTTCTCCAGGCATCTATAGGCTAGATGGCCTAGTTGATTGCAATGAAAACACTTCATGTTTTCAAAGTGTGAGGCTCTACCTGAACCTCCAAATCTACCTCTTCCTCTATTCATGCTGCCTCTACCACTAGTCTCATTGACTATCTCGGTCAATTTAGCTGCACCTTTGGACCTATAGTCACTGCCTCTGCCTACAAAACTGCCTATTCCTCTATTTTCTTTGCCTCTACGTCTTCCTCTTGAGGTCTAATCATGCTTCCTCTTGCTCTTCTCTTCTATCTTCAGAGCCATTTGATAGCACTGTCTCACACTTGTTAAAGTAGCAAGACTCATCTCGTCTTGTATAGACCAGTTGAGCCCATTTTGATATCTAGCTAATCTAATGCTTTCATCCTCCACTATCTTGGACCTTAAACATAACTTCTGAAACTCCTCTCTATATGCTTGGACTTCAAGGTCTTTTTGTCTGAGGTTTTGTCTCTTTCTATGCATTTGAACTTCATAGTCATCCGGGAGATAAGTTTGTTTCAACTTAGCCAACATACCCTTCCATGACACAATATGACTCTTGCCCTCTTTCTCCCTTTCATTTTGAACATATTTCCACTAGGTAAGTGATGGTCCTCTTAATCTAGACTTAGCCACCTTGATTTTTTGAGCATCAGTCACCCCATCACATTCAAAATGATTCTCAAGGCTGTCTATCCAGTCTAAAACCAAATCAACATCCATTTGTCCACTAAATAGTGGCACACCCTCCAAGGCTTTACCACTCAAAACTTTGAGTGCCTCTACGAAGGGTTCCTCTAGTAAGACCAGATCAGGGGTAGGTGCTTCTTCATCTAGGTCCCACTCCTTCTCCTTAGCTTATTTTTCCTCTTTCTGGTCTACCTTGTCCTTTACACTATTTGCCTTAGCCCAGACTTCATCTAAGGGTTGCTCCATTTGAGCCAATCTCTCTCTCAGCAACCTGTTATCCTCTTCTTGTTCATCCACTTTCTTGGCCAATTCAGCATTGGTTACCATCTTGCTTGATGCACTAGACTCCTCACTTGAGTCTTTGGTCTGCAACATTCACTAGTTGCACTATTTCTTCTTCCCAAATCTTGAACTTGGGCTTTGATACCACTTTGATAGGGAGCCTCCTTGGTAATCTTCTGATTTTTTTTGAAACTATTCTTAGGCCTCTCCTAGGACCTCTAGGGCTTCCTCAATCCACCCTCTAACACTTTGAAGAATCAATTCTTCCCCTCCAACCAAGAAGCTACCTATCTTGTTAGATTCACCATTCTTGTGTTCTACAAGAACCTTCCACTCAAACCATTCCAAGCCCTAAACTTAATTTTGGATTTGCAGGAGGGTCAGGGCTTCAATATACTCCATTATTGGATTGAAACCTAGGTTTGAAGCCACCAAGTTGAACCATATTCCCATCGAGTTCTAGATTCCTATCTTTTAGGCCTTGTAGCCCTTTTGGCCAATTAGGCCTCCTAAATTATAGGACAACACTTTTTTTTTGAAAAAAATTCAAAGAACCCCCAAATCTCTTATAGTAGTCTTCAAGTAAGTCAAAAACCCACAAGGATTTTCTAGGTTTCAGAGTCCAACTCTATCCGTACACCTGGTTTCTTGAATATGGCCTTTTTCTTATTTTTGGACCAGTTTGAGGTCTTAGGCTTCAAAACTTGCAAAGTTGAAGTCTTGGGAACTCCTCCAGTTTGTTGAGCACCTACATAACATCCTTTAGTACACCCATGGCCTTCTTGTCTCATGAGAACACCCCCTGCAAATTTAAAACTAACTGTCACTTGCTCTTCCTAACCGGGCCATGCATTTAGGTCGCCTAGGGCAAGTTCTTAAAAATACTTGCAAGCCTTTCCAGAGATCCTCCTTCCATATTCCTGAAGCTCCATGGACCTAGTCTCCATTCCTAGGTTGCCATACAAAACCAATAGTGGGAAGTGGAGTTAGGTCCACATCTTTGCTCCTTGGTCAAAACTGGACAACAAACAGTCCAAAACTAAAAGAGTTTACAAACTACAAAACAAAAAAAACTACAAATCAAACTAACTATTGAAAAATATTTGCAACATGCACAAAAATGGTATCCAATAGTCACAGTCCCTAATCTAATGCATTCAATGTAAGGAAAATCCAAAAATGCTTCAAATCTACTGTTCTTTCATTCAGAAAATGCTCTGCTCCCAACTACCAAAATCCGTACAATGTCTTCTCCCTACTCAAATTAGGGTTTTTCCACCTTATATCCTCTCCATACACATGTTTCATTCCTTCTATGGGTTCAATGGGTTCAAAAACAACCTCAACTTTCAAACCCTCTAAACAACAAAAAAATGTTGTCAGCAACTTTTCAAAGCTGCTAATGTTGCATAGCAACATTTTTACATCTTTTCCATCTTTGCACTTTTCAAGTGGTTAGGTACTTATCTAACCTATCTAACCTATCTAACCTTAGCTAGACAACCTAAGGTATCCAAGGACCCTAAGAACCTCCATGACATCATCCTAACATTTCATGACATCATCAAGTACAGTTCACTAAATGGAGCCAAATAGAGCTATTTTCATAAATCAGAGAGCAAAACTAAAACCTAGCTAATCACTCTTGGTCCACATGACCTTATGTATTTAAATTTCCCTACAAGAGGGTCTTTCACAAACTCACACACCTCAAATGACATGGGACCACCAACTTACTAGTTTCTCAAGGGTGCTCTTGCACCGTCGCCCAAGGTTCGGGCCCTGTGTCCATTATTTCTTGAAATCTGGACTCTATCTTTGATCCCACAAGGGCACCATGCTTGGGATATTTGGAGGTCAAGGGAAGCTTTTCTAAAAACCTCTTAGGCTAAGTTTTTGTGGTCACTTGGGTGGAAGTGGTAGGCAAATCTGGGCTGGAAGGAGGGGTCATTACTTCAGACATCTTTGATCAACTTACCCACAACCTGCAAGACCTGTTATGCCCTGCATCCCCGTCCCTACATTTTGTGTGCAAAATGTTGGGTCCCCTTTTTTTTCTTTTGCTTGTTTTTGCTTACGGCTTTGCCTTGTCTTTTTCCCTTTCATTTTCTTTCTCTGGGGTTTTCTTCCCCGTTGTCGTATTTTGTTTGTTTGGTTTTCATCTCCGAGACTCTGTTCCCGGAGGTTGTCCTTTGTTGGGAACCGGACTCCAGACTCTGGGATTCTTCACCATGATGTTCTTAAGGATATCATCGCGGGGAATCCCCGGGCCCAGAGTCCAGGGGTTTTCTTGTCTGGAGATTTCCGGAAGGAGGCGGATTAACCTTTTTACCACGGGTATAAATAGAACTTATCTATCACTTTCACATTTACCGCGATTAAAACTTTCAAGCACTCAAAGCGATTAACAAAGCAATTTGCAGAGAGTTAGTGATAATCAACGCTTAACACTTCCAGTCATTTTCAGGTAATTATGAGTGCTTCGTGGTGGTGATTGTGACCATTTGACAACTAAATTTGTTGCAGAGCTCCTGCGGTAACTCCTTTCCTCCACCTTTCGGCATTCTTAGGTTGGTGTTTCTGTTTCTACCTTTCTATTTTCTTCTGGTTTGTTTGGTGTTTGTTTGTCTTGCTTTTGTTTGTCAACTTTTTGTTTTGTCTATCTTCTATTTTCTAGTTTTTCTGCCCGTTGGTGGGTCGGCTCTGCCAGAGGGTTGTTTTCCCTCTATGCAAAAGTGGTCAGTTTGTAAAATATGTGAATAGCTGTATATACTCTGCCTTGCCTGGTTTCCCGCGGACATCATTCTACGTTGTATATTTATGTATATGTGTGTATATTTGTGTATAGTCTTTGTATATCCTTCTATTTCTATGTATATCCTTTGGACTTCACTCGAGAGGTGGTCGAGTCACCTGTGTTGCTGGTTTTTCGCCCATGAACTCATTTCGGGGCAGAAAACCACCTGTTTGAAACTCGACTCTCGGCCGGTTTCAAACAGGCAATTTTCTCTCTCTTCCATAAAACCAGTCAGACCCTCATTTATGTCCCATGTGCACAATCAATTCCAGCCAAGTGGCCTTCACTTTTCATGCATTCAGACAGTTGGCTCCGCCGTCATCGCCATAACTTCCATTTAATACCTACGCACGTGGCACCCACGTGGGCTTGATGACTTGCCTTTTTACACGTCCTCACCAATGGTCACTTCTCCAAACTCTGGGGGTCCTACAATCATCCATCCTGTGTCCTTACCAAATATGATAAAATCCTTGGACTCGAATGTTCAGTAAAATCTTAAGCTTATGTGATGCGTGTGCTTTTTGGTTATTTTTGAATGAAACTAACTTTTCAGGAAAAGCAGACATCACGATGGTAAGATCTCTGGACCCTGAAATATTTATTTTGATTAATGCATTCTGATGGTCGCTTTGTCTTGTAGGTTCTCAGAGTTCATTTCCCAAACATGTCTGAAGCATCCGCATCTTCTCCACCCGAAATTCCAGAGCTACCTTCTGCAGCAGCCACTAGGGCAGCAGTAAAGTTTAAAATGGAGAAGGCCTTAGAGAAGATGCCCCTGAATATGAAATTTGTGCAAGACAATGTCATTATGGGCTCAAAGATTGAGTCCAAAGTTAAACTTATAACCGACGCCAGCGTCGGAACATGGCTAGAGATACAGGCCTTGGTGAAAATAATGCACATCCAGCAACAGGCTGGAGATCAACTGGCAATCAACGTCAGAAACTCTGGAATCCTCAGGGCAGCTTGTTTCCTATGCTCTGTGTAATCTCTGGAGCTTATCTTGACACTGGCCACCAACTACAACTCTTCTGTTCAGGCTGTTATGCTCGCGGCCGCAGAACCAACTAGATACCCTACTCCTCTGGTATCCCTTGACCCAGTCACATTCCAGGCCAGCCTGGGAATCCCAAAATTCGATAAGGCCTCAATGGTTACAACAATTGATGCCTTGGCCCAATTCACACAGCTGGAGGATGCCACCCGAGTATACATGAATACCCATTGGCTCAAGATCGCAAAGAGGGACCCTAAAAAGATGAAAATAGAAATCTCTCGCTCTGAGTTCAAAGAGAGCATTCAAATGGGAATGATAGCATTGGCTCGGGTCTTTGGGCAGCTCTCCACCAAAAAATTTGCTAGATGGATGTATTACTTCCTCCTTGGAATCTCCACCAAGGGAGGATACTTCAATTGGGAAACAATAATTTCCAACCATGTCGACTCCCAGTTCCAGCAACTGAACAGGAAGAAAAAATTCTACATGTCTTCCTATATTTTCTGGGCCCTGGTGCAGTAGAGGCCCCATGCCCATGGCCTACTTATAGATGGCATGCTCGAGATTGGCCCAGGACAAAAGGCACCGTGGGACCATTTCCCACAAGTTGAATGGGAGGCCAGCTTCCCCAGTTTTTGCCGGTTAAACAACGCGTTCATTTATTATCATCTGCTTACACCCACCTGGGACACCGAATACCGCCTGTCCTTAGAGGCAATGAATTTGGTCCATAGTTATGGACATTATTACATTCAATCCCAATAGCACACCTACATTAGGGTCACCGACTTCTCTGGAAAACCCTACTTGTTGCCCAAGCACTGTGGGGACAAGATCGTGCTCTTGGAGTATTGCAGGCAAATAATGGAGGTGCATGCCCTCTTTACCCTCAAAAAGATACCCAACATTCTATTCCCAATCACCTGTGGGAATTACACATGCAGCTTAGCCGCCGCAAAGGAGGCGGACAATGAACTGAAAAGTTACAACTTGCAAGAATTTTATTTGGCGCGGAAAAATTTTGATCCGCATGGAAAGATTGTAACGAAACTGCCCCAGGATTTAGAGCCCCATCATATCCATATGGAGGACTTCTAGGCAGATTGCCAAGATGATGTGGAGGTGCGAAGCAGGCACTATGTTAGAATGACGGCCGACATGATGCAAAAATTGAAGCTCCGGAGGTTCTCGGAATACTTCTTAGATACCGCCCCCACTATCGATCCCCAGTACAAGGCAAAGGGGATCGATACAAGGACTCTTCCACCAGTAAACTGGGATGCCCAGGAAGGGCCCACAATTGAGGACTTCACTTTGGAGGTGGTCAAGCAAATTCACGCCTATTTCAAGAAGGTGTGCCCCAGAAGTACCCACCATGCAGCCCAGGCGGTACCAAAATTGACTCCACAGCCGGCACCAAAGTTGACTCCAGGGGCCGGGACTTCTTCGCAAAGAGATGATAAAGGTAAATAGATAGATACAACCCATCCTATGCAAGAAGTCCCCATTACAAAATAGATAAAACAAGTAGTGGCAGCCTCCCAGCAGATGAGGGAGAAAGTAATAACGCGGCTGGCCACTCCACCGCTCATGGCCGGGCCAATTCATCCCTCCTCCCCGTCATTAGAAGCCTTAATGGTAAGGGCAATGGGGGTGGATCCCATGGAAGTGGCAGTAATAAGAGATGCGGGGCCACCTCTGGTTACCCAGAGAAAGAAGCTTAGAAAAAAGCCTAAGGCAGAGTCGGGGCTGGGAACATCCCAAGCCCAACAAGTGGAAATCCTCTTTTCCAGTTCCCCAGAGCCAGAGAAGGAAACAAATCCTGCAGAAGTCCCAGCCATTCCCCCTCTGTAAGAGGAATTTGATGATGTATTTACAACCAACGAGTTTGGAAACTTGCAGGGGGACAATAGACAAACGAAGACAGAGGTCCCAGGGAGAGAACAAGAGGCTACAAAGAAGAAGATATTGAACAAGAGCCTGCACAGGAACAAGAAAAGTAGGTTGAAGAAAAAGAGCCAGAGCCAGAGATTGCCTCTAGGGCTCAAGCGATGCAGGGTCTGGGGGTGGACCAACAAAGGCAAGGTGAACAAATGGCATCTACTAGGGGAACCAGACCTTCAGGAATAACCGTAACCGCAGCTGCCACGTTCCAAGGGCCACTTCCAAGAGCAACCTTTGGGCAGATGATTATCGTGGCCCAGACTCTAAATCTCGGCCCAACACCTCCCCTACTACCAAAAGAGGTGCCAATAGAGGAAGAAGCCCTGGCAAAAGAAGAAGAGCAATAGGAAAAGCAGGTTGAAGAAGAAATCTCTGAGGAAGCCTACCAAAGTCCAGAACAAGTAATAGATACAAAGGACAAGGTTGAGGAGATGGAGGTTAATGAAGAAAATATTGCTACAAAAGTGGATGTAAGGAGAGGGATGGATGAGGTCCATGTCACTAAGGAACAACAGCCATAGGACACAAGAGAAGAATCAAGGGAAAAAATCTTGGCAGGAAGGCCACCCCTACCGCCTTAGTGGCTGATAAAGAGCAGAAAAAGAAAAGCTCAGTCTGCTCCCGTGACTCCTCTCTCCCTGGTTGAAATGATGGCCCAAGTCCAGGCCCTACCAAAGGCAAAGAAAGCCCAGATAGTTCATACTCTTCAAACTGGGCCAGGTGGAGAAATAGTTGCCGTTGTGGCAACACCTCCCCTAGGCGCCGATGAAGCAACCATGAAACCTAGAGATTATAACATTGCAAAGGTATCACTGG
This sequence comes from Thuja plicata, assembly GCA_018584345.1. Lineage (NCBI taxonomy): Eukaryota > Viridiplantae > Streptophyta > Pinopsida > Cupressales > Cupressaceae > Thuja > Thuja plicata. The sequence goes on from MU225246.1 coordinate 128,872, forward strand.
GTAAAAGAGGAAAGCAGGACGAGGTGGACTTGCTGAAGGAGGCAGCCAGGGCAGTGGAAGCCCATTACAAGAAAGAACCCCAGAGGCTCAAAGCAAAAAAGGCAAAGAACGCAAACCTTATGGGGTTGCTCACTGAGCTGGCTTGACCCATCAATGCCGCTCCTCCGGAGGCCTCCACCTCTGAAGATCTACCGCAGAGTGACATAGACTCCCTGCAGACTATGAAGAAAAAGGCCCAAGCAGTGGATGAGTGGGTCACCCTGCAGATAAGAAACACTCAGCATTTCTTGGTATCCACCCTCCCAAATTTATATATGGCCTAGCATGTTATACACCAGGTGGAGACTCTTATTGACCTATGGGAGGGTGATACCAAGAATTATCAAGCATGGAAGGTGGAGCTTGAGGAACTCCTTACTCTGGGAGAAGATATGATTTCTGAATCTAGAATTTTGGGGGATGAATCATTTGATTTTGTGAGAACCAGCACTCCAGACTTGACCTCACATTGGAGGTTATCAAGCAACTAGTAGGGTCTCTGGAAGATAAGGTTAACGCTGTGAAATATTCTTTCAATTTGTATAAGTCTTTTGTAATAAAGACTTCCGGGGCTGATCCCCTTAGCACAGATACATGTACCCCTGAAGATTCAGTTCTAGGGAGTTTTGATGAAATAATGAAGTCCCGGTATCAATCCCCAGAGGGGATAGATGGGGCCCAGATGGCAAAGTTAACTCGCATGATACTTAGTGGTCATGACACGGCAAGAATGGCTGATGAGTTTAAAGAGAATGTTCCAGACTTAGGGGAACAAATTGAAGTGGTCATGTACCAAAGGGCCAGCCTAAAAAATATAGATGAAGATGGTATTTCTCGCCTCCTCCAGGCTTTCAATGATAATAAGCAACCTTGAGCTTTCTCCGGAGGCTGAGAAAAACTCAAGCGTTGGGTATTCTTTATTCTTTTGGGGACATAAGTTCTCGGATCCTGGAGTCCCAGATCCAAAATTTTGTATTCTTCCAAGTGATCCATGTCCCGGTCCCTGAGGCTGACCAATCACTTTCAGAAGTGGTTAATAAAGATTGTGAGAAGGTGGTTGGCTACATCAAGGGGGCGTCGACTTAACAGTTGGTTTTATGATAGAATGGTCTTTTCAAGGCGTCGTTCAGGAGTACACCTGGCACATTGGAGATAGGGCACCACATTTCCCATTTATGAGGCATGTAGCCTCGATTCTCGGGGGACCTAATTTCTTCCTCCTTCCTGGCTCTCATCTCGAGGCTGATTCTTCCACTGTATGCTATTGTCTCATTCTTCTGACATGACAGGCCTATTCTGTCTCAAGGTCTTTTGTAGGGTGGCGTAGGTAGTACCGGCCCCCAGATATTATATTTTATTGAAACAAGATGTAAATAGGGTTAGGGTTAGAAGATAATTGTATAAATAGCCAGACTGGCCTATTTCTAAGGGTCGGCAAAATTGATGATTTTGTTGTCCATAGTAACAGAAATGTGATTTCTCATTCTAGTTGTAGAGCTCAATGCTCCATTATTCTGGTTTTTAATAGTTAGATGCTCCCCTGGAGCCACCATTGTATCATGCACCAGTGCTTGCTGGAAGAGATGTTAATGAAGAAGGAAGAATTCTTTTCAATGATGTTGTTGACATTCCTGCTTCTGAGTTAATGATATTTCATGCTTTATGTTCTTTATGTCTTCTACTCTGATATGTTAAAGTAGATTAATGACCTCTTTTCCCTCGCTACTGATGAAATTCTAACTGATGGTTGTGTATTTCTTTGATATTTAGTGTAGTATGTCAGAGTATTATTGATGTTTTAGACGTTTAAGCATGACTATAGTTAGATGAAGTATTTCTAACCTTGCAGGATCTTTTTCCATTTTATTTGCTAAGTGTAGAATGCTAGGGGAAACCTTATTTTATTGAATCTCCAGAGGTAATGAGTTGAAGAAACCAGCTATCCCCCTTGAAAATAGTCACTTCTCCCAACTGATCCCCACACCGTTGTGACCTAACACCCAGGTGCTTGAAGGCCTGGGAATATAAATCCCTGAGACAACCTTTGTAGGCGGAGTTGGCCGGTATCCCCAGAACCTGGTGACAACTTATGACTGTTGGCAAACCTGGTCAGCAAAACCCCGTCAATAGATACTAGCGCTAGAAGGAGGGCATGAACTCATCCCCCTCCCGAGATACTAATTTTACACTACCTGAGGGTTCCCTGAGTTATAGTTTTAAGAGGCAAGCCTTCAGTGGGATTGGGTCTTTCTCCCCAGTGAAATTTGAAAGATTCCTTAGGTCTGCCCCGAACCCCAGAAGGTTTTTCGAACTCAAGCCTCCTGCTCGAAAGAAACAGACCTCAAAAATCATACTAGCCACTATTGTCTCGGGGTCTAGCATACCTCAGAATACCACAACTTCTCAAGCAATCCCGGGAACCAATACCCAAACTACCCAACATATAGTTCCCCTAATGGCTGCGTACTTCGAAAACACCGAGTCCTTAATGGGAACTTTTCTAGGCGCAATCAATGACTTACCCTCTCACCCAGAGAAGATTTGTCCATGATATGAGCACTTAGGCTCACAGACCACAAAAGAGCATTTACAAGCATACAAGGATGCCATGAACCGACACCAGATCCAGCATGAGGATGTTGTGACTCGTATGTTTCCCTTGTCTTTAGGGCAAGGCGAGTTGAACTGGTACCTTAACCTTCCCGCCAAATCCATAAACAGTTGGCAGGACATGGAGGACGCCTTCCTAGCTGCCTTTCGCGTGCACGTGGACCCAGTCTGGTCCCATAGCCAGTTCATCTCCATCAGGAAGGAACCCACTGAACCTCTTGCAACATTCAACCATAGGTTCCAGTGGGCCCTTTTATTCCATCCCCAGAAGTACCCATACAAACCTATCTTAACGCGATGGACCCTTTCGTTGCCACTCTCCTTTGGAGAACAACTGTTGCGAGCGACTGGGACACCTTGGCAAAAGTCTATAACCTAGCTTTAGAATTGTCCCGTAGTCTCAATAAATCCCCAGGCGGGATTGGGTAGAGTACGCCCTTCAACATGGTCCCCGGTGGAACCACATATGTCAGGGGATACAACCCCAATCTGGCGATGGGTGCCCCCTCGATGGCGATTAATCCTCCGCCACCCTTGATAGACCAATAGGCCCGGTATGTTTACCCAACTCAGACCTAGATGGTGCTAGGTCTGGAAGCTTTCCTTTGGAATTAACCACAGCAGGTGCAACAGTCTCAGACACAATCGCCCGGAGTGCCCTTCTTTCAGTCATCCGTGACTAGAGGATTGTCGCCCTTGACTCTGGCTAATACCGCTGCCTTCTCGGGGAGCTAACAACAACAACAACTATCACACTGCGACGCCAAAACTCAGTTGACTGTCGAGGTCGAATCCCTCTGGTGAATGTTGTCTACCTTAACTGTGGACATGGGCCAACTAAAGGCGGGGTCCTACGCACCCCAGAATTCAAATTCCCAGAGCCGAAACATTTTCTCTGGCCAACAAAACAACAATGCCAGAGGAAGGAACTTCAACAACAGGCCTAGGCCCAATAAACAACAATGGAGTAATAACACAAACACGAGAGGCCCACCTACGAACCAAAATGCCAACCAAAATGGTGCTGGACCATCACATTTCATACCAGTTGCAGACTTCCAGCCCATGACTAATTGGTGTAGATTGCACGACACGGGTTCACACAATGAGGTGAATTGTGCCACCTTGGAAAAGGTCATCATGATATCCCAGCTAGACAAATAGTAGTCGCATGATACCACCCCTCTAGAGCCTCCTTTCCAAGGGACAACCCATAGTGCCTTCACCTGTGATACCATCTTCTTCAAAACTTCTGGGGAAGATGAAGAAGAATCTGAACTGTATGGATTCTTTGATGAATCTATCCCACCCTTTGAGGCCAATGCCTTTACCAACTCGCGGACTCCATATAATACTCAGAGTCAGGTTGGTAAAGGACCAACTTACATGCCCACACCCGCTATCAAAGTTACCCCTCCTCCCTAGAATAACATGACTGACCGACCCGCCCCTCCAAAAGGTCCTAGCTCTAACCAAGCAAAAGACCTCGCTGAGGAAAATCACCAGTTCCCAGGAGGAAGATTCAACATTACAAAGGTGTTAGAATAGACCACCACCTCCATGACCTTGATGGGAATTTTTCTAAACTGTCCCGAGTAGAAGAAGTCCTTTCTAAAGCTCTTAGGGAACCTGGAAGCTGTCAGCCGCCCGCCTAAGACTGTCTCATTCGAAGATGCTAATGCGGCCGTCTTTCGGGGGAACAATGAGGATCCTCCCTTACTACTAGGCCTGAATATCCAAGGCAAAAATATACATAACTGCTTAGTAGACTCCGGAGATTTGGGTAACATCATGCCCTTGTCCATTTGTCAGAAGCTCAGATTCCAACCCACCCCATCTAATGGTGCAGTGATCCAGCTGGATAAAACTGCTGTAAAAATGGTGGGGGAATTAGAGAATGTCTAGATACAACTTATCTAGGACCCTAGGATAGCCAGCATAGTCAACATCCAAGTGGTGGACATCCCAGAAACTTATAGGATGTTATTAAGTCAGAATTGGTCTAAGTCCTTGAATGGATACTTTTCAACCGACTTCACCCATTTATGGCTTCCATGGGAAGGAGAATGAAATAAGATCTGGGTTGAAAGTGAACCCCAGATGAAATAGGCCCTTACCAAGGTTGGGAGGGTCAATGAGGTCTTTTTCTCTGAGACTTCCTTGGGGGTGTACCGACCCTTTGAAATCTTAACATTTGATTTCATACCCAGAGAGGATCCCACAGTGCTGCAAAGAGCCCAAGACCTGGAAGAAAATATGAGAGTTGAGATTGAATCTCAAGGTGCCATAGAAACCCTTGCCACACTCCTATCTGGCACTTGGTGCTGAGTAGACTACCAGAAATATTCAGAGCTCGAGTGTGGGCCGTGTCTTTCGATCGCTAACCAGCGCCTCGATACCTTCCAGAATAAACAACATGTAATTGATTCTCCAGGGCCCAGTGTTCATATGGGACATGCTCCTCTGGTGCCATCTCCCTGAGAATCCCAAGTCTAAATACCTCTGAAGGTAAATTCTACATTCACATCGGTAGTCTGGGAAGGAACCCCTAAGCCCCCCAGTAATAATCCAAAGACTGCTCCCCTTCGTCGGCCCCAGATTACGAACAATGACTTATGGACCCTCAAGTTTGATGGGTCCCGATCCAAACAAGGCTGCGGAGCTAGGGTAGAATTAGTCAACCTGCGAGGGAAGTCCCTCCTCGCATCCTATAGATTGCAGTTTAACTATACAAACAATGTCACAGAGTACGAGGCATTGGTCCTTGGACTCTTATTTGCATTAAGGAAAGGTATCACCCGCCTCCAGGCTCTGGGTGATTCAGAGTTGATTGTTAAATAAGTCCAGAGTCAATACACATGTCATGACAAAAGGCTGGCCGCATACCGCAAAATGGGCTTGGAGCCTTATTGAAGATTTTGATGCCTTCGGCATAGACCTCATTCCCCGGTGATGGAACTACGTCTCGAATGCCCTCGCCATTTCCGCTAGCACACTTGAGCCAATGGCTGGCTTGAAACTCTAGAGATTTTTAGTTGAGATGGTCCCTACCCTGTCCATTCCAGACAATGTCACCCACTTTCAGGTTTTTGAGGATGATCAGCATATCCTGGCCTTCATGGAAAATGTTGGCGTCTTTGAAAACCAGATAGTGGAAGAACAAGACCATGACGATACTTGACAGGGTGATGAAGACAATGGGATCATAGACCTACCTACTAACACCATCCCAAAGGGGATGGTCGCATTGGAATGAATCTTCGAATCGGACCCCCGGGCCTGGGAGAAAGTGTCATCCTCCTTTGAGGGAGGAAAGTTCGAAAAGGTTAATATCAGCCAGCCTGGTGAGGAAAAGATTATTCACATTGGTACCTCCTTTTCCCCTGAGGAAAAGGAGAAGATTCTTGTGGTTCTCTGAGAATACATCGACATAATTGCCTGGGGTTATGAAGACTTGAAAACATATGACACATCCATCATGACCCATACTATTCCCCTAAACCCTGATGCTAAGCCCTTTCGGCAAAAGCAAAGATCGGTCAACCCCCTAATAGAGTCTCTAATTCATCAGGAGGTAGAAAAACTGTTGTCAGCCCAGATAATCTTCCCAATCCAGCACACTACGTGGGTTTCCAACCTGGTCCCTGTGAGAAATAAAAATGGTGAGATCCGCCTTTGCGTGGATTTATGAAACTTAAACAAGGCCTCCAAGAAGGATAATCACTCTCTCCCTTTGTTGGATGAGGTGTTGCAGATAGTGAATGGATCCTAGATGATGTCCTTCTTGGATGCATACTCAGGATATAACCAGGTCATGGTCAAGTATGAAGACAGAGAGAAAATAGCATTTATCACCAAGTGGGGGACGTTTGCATACAGGAGAATGCCCTTTGGTCTGATCAACGCAGGGGCTACATTTCAAAAGGCCATGGACATTGCATTTGAAGGCCTTGTGAATCATTGCATAATCATCTACATGGATGATTTGACCATCTTTTCTCGGGATAGGCATGATCATTCCACCCATCTTACTCAGATCTGCGAGAGATGTCACCGGTATGGAATATCCCTCAACCCCAAGAAGTGCATATTCAGGGTCACCAAGGGGAAGTTGCTCTAGCATATCATCTCTGAGAAGGGTATATCCATCTACCCTAACAGAGTTGAAGCATTGCTAAACTTACAAATGCCTGGCAGCAAAAAAGAGATGCGATCCTTCTTTGGGAAGATCAACTTCATCCGGTGGTTCATCACGGGATTTGCAGAAATAGTCAAACTGCTCAATAAGATGATGAAGAAGGATACCAAGATTGAGTGGATTCCTGAGGCAAAGTAGGCGTTCACCTAGATTAAACAGACAATAATAGAAGCACCTATCTTGGCTAGTCTGGACTATTCCCTTCTGTTTTATATTTACTCTTTTACTTCGCCGCATTCTACCGCAGTAGTGTTGACCCAAAAGGTTGAAGGGGAAGAATGACCAATAGATTTCATGAGCTACCCCTTTAAGAATGCCGAAGTCTGATATTCATCACTTGAAAAGCAGGCCTTTTCTCTAGTTCACGCCATGAAAATTTTTTGGCATTATATTCTCCGGAGCAAGGTACATGCTATCATTCTGGACTAGGTCGTCAAGTCTCTGCTGATGCAGAGTGAATTGGGTAAGAGATGGGGGAAATGGATGGCCATCCTCCAAGAGTATGACTTAGAAATGTAGCCCATGAAGATAGTTTGGGGCCAGGGACTAAGTCGAGTGATGGCAGAAGAGACTCCCCGCATAGAATGTCAAACCTACACAATGGAGTCCATTACCCGAGACCCGTGGTATACCGATTTGGTATATTTGTTACTAAATAATAAATTCCCAAAGGGATTACCTCCCCATAAATGCTGTGCCCTATGGATGAAAAGTTCCCATTTCATGATCAAAAACTCCATGCTCTATCGTAGAAACTATGAGGGAGTATACCTCTGGTGCATCGACAGAGACCAAGCTGTAAGAGTGATTAATGAATTCCACAGACAATTTGAAACTGGGCATGGCTTAGCCGATGCCACTGCCCATCAGATCCTTCAGGCCAGATACTATTGGCCCTGTATATTCAAGGATGTTTACACTCATGTTAGGAAATGCCATACTTGCCAAACTGTGGCGCATTGTGAGCGTAATCTAGCTATGCCTTTACAACCAGTTTATGAGGCTAGGCCCTTCGCCTAGTGGGAATTTGACTTCATCGAGGAAATCAACCCCAACTCATCTGCCAACCACCGATACATCCTCACTTCTATTGATTACTGCACTCGGTGGTCTGAGGCTATACCATGCAAAAACAACATGGCAGACGTAGTTATCAAATTCCTAGAAGAAAAAATTGTCACAAGGCTTGGAATGCCCTTTTCTTTGGTATGTGATAATGGTCTGACATTTTCTTCAGTGCAATTACTCGAATGGACCTACAATCGGAAGACCACTCTGAAGTTTTCCAGCAACTATTATCCCCAGGAAAACGGCGTTGCTGAATCAACAAACAAAAATGTACTTGAAGTGATCAAACACCTACTAAAAAAAATCCCTGGGATTGGCATCAAAAGTTGAAATTCGCCCTCTGGGTAGATCGCATTCGCATTAAGGCTGCCCTGGGAACATCCCCATTCCATCTAGTTTATGGTCAGAACCCTGTATTCCCAGTTAACTTACATATCCTAGTTTTACAGTTTATGCAGGAATTTAGCAACAGGGACAATATCATGGGGGTTTAGCTCTTAAATCTGGTGCAAATGGAAGAACAGTGAGACGTAGCCCTTGAACATTTTGCGCGTCATCAAGCAGTGGTAAAATGATGGTTTGATAGAAGAGCCCAATACAAGGTTTTTCAGATCTCAGATTTAGTCCTGTTGTGGGACAAGGCCTGGGAGAAGAAAGGAAAGCATACCAAGTTCCAATGACTCTAGCTCAGACCATACCTAATCTCAGAAATCTGCAGGGCAAATACTTATCGCCTTAACACCCTAACTGGTGAACCTTTCGCATTGCCCGTTAATGGACAGTTTCTCAAACACTACTTCGAGTAGGGTAAGTTTGTCCAAAGTTGTATTATATGTAAAGCCTTCCACTTGTAAATATTTCCTCCAGGTGCCTCATTGCGAGGTGCCCCATCTTGTAAATAGCCTTGTCGGCTGTCCTCCAGGACAGTCCTCTTTTGTTGTTTTTGTTTTTGTCTTCTGGTGTTCTTCCGGTCCTGGCATTTTGTTCTGTCTTGTAGGAATTGGAATGCTTTGCATAAACTCTAGTTTTCGGTGCGATGTCTACGGCATGGTGAACTTCAGAATCTATCTTTAGCATAGTGGAGTCGGTCTGGTCTCTTGGGTTGTTTCACAGGTTATGACACATTTTGAGCAATCTCCATCGGGTGTTGTCTCCGGGAGTTTGGCAATTAGTGAACACAAGTAATATAAGGAACAAGTAATTGGACATGCCGAGGGTAGAGCGGTTGTACTAATTGGTTGACCCAATTCTGAAACTTTAAGGAATTCTTTTTGGGTCTAGAGTTTTATCCCCTCTTCAAATATCTAAATATAGGTGGACAGGTGAAAGAAGAACCGCCATTAAAATTAGCTAAGATTAAGCTTAATGGTGAAAGAAGTACTACCTTCCCCACCTAGAAACATAAAATAACAATAGAGAAAAAGCAGGACAAAACTCTGGTCTCTGGGGAAGGGGAGAAAATTGATGACTAGTTCGATGTAATTAGTGCTTCTTCTCTACTCCCAAAGGTCATCGGCTTGATTTCCTTCCAAAGTACACATGACACTACTGATGAAGGACTTCAGAATAACTCCCGTGTGGTTGGATTCTCTCAGATATGTTGCTCTTTTCCTGTCAGACGCTTCAGGAGGTGGCCTTTTCCAATTTTACTAACCATAGATTCTATAGTTATCAAATGCGCTAAGGCATTTGTCCCAGATAGTCACCATTTGTTATGCCCTACATCCCCATCCCTACATTTTGTGTGCAAAATGTTGGGTCCCCTTTTTTTCTTTTGCTTATTTTTGCTTGCGGCTTTGCCTTGTCTTTTTCCCTTTCATTTTCTTTCTCTGGGGTTTTCTTCCCCGTTGTCGTGTTTTGTTTGTTTGGTTTTCATCTCCAGGACTCCAGTCCCGGAGGTTGTCCTTTGTTGGGAACCAGACTCCAAACTCTGGGATTCTTCGCCATGATGTTCTTAAGGATATCATCGTGGGGAACCCCCGGGCCCAGAGTTTAGGGGTTTGCTTGTCCGGAGATTTCCAGAAGGAGGCAGATTAACCTTTTTACCATGGGCATAAATAGAACTTATCTGTCACTTTCACATTTACTGCAATTAAAACTTTCAAGCACTCAAAGTGATTAACAGAGCAATTTGCAGAGAGTTAGTGATAATCAGCGCTTAACACTTCCAGTCATTTTCAGGTGATTGTCAGTGCTTCGTGGTGGCGATTATGACCATTTGACAACTAAATTTGTTGTAGAGCTCCCTCGATAACTCCTTTCCTCCACCTTTTGGCATTCTCAGGTTGGTGTTTTCGTTCCCGCCTTTCTATTTTCTTCTGGTTTGTTTGGTGTTTGTTTGTCTTGCTTTCATTTGTCGGCTTTCTATTTTGTTTATCTTCTATTTTCTAATTTTGCCACCCATTGGTGGGTCAGCTCTGCGAGAGGGTTGTCCTCCCTCTTTGTAGAAGTGGTTAGTTTGTAAAATATGTGAATAGCTGTATATACTCTGCCTTGCCTGGTTTCCCATGGATGTCATTCTGTGTTGTATATTTATGTATATGTGTGTATATTTGTGTATAGTCTTTGTATATCCTTCTGTTTCTATGTATATCCTTCAGACTTCACTCAAGAGGTGGTCGAGTCACCTGTGTTGCTAGTTTTTTGCCCATGAACTCATTTCGGGGCAGAAAACCACCTATTTGAAACTTGTCTCTCGGCCGATTTCAAATAGGTAGTTTTCTCTCTCTTCCATAAAACCAGTCAAACCCTCATTTATGTCCCATGCACACAATCAATTCCAGCCAAGTGGCCTTCACTTTTCATGTGTTCAGACAGTTGGCTCCACCGTCATCGCCATAACTTCCATTTAATACCTACGCACGTGGTGCCCATGTGGGCTTGATGACTTACCTTTTTACATGTCCTCACCAACGGTCACTTCTCCAGACTCGGGGTCTGCTACCATCATCCATCCTGTGTCCTTACCAAGTATAATAAAATCTCCAGACCCGGATGCTCAGTAAAATCTTAATCTTATGTGATGTGTGTGCTTTTCGGTTATTTTTGAATGAAACTAACTTTTCAGGAAAAGCAGACATCGCGGTGGTAAGATCTTCGTACCCCAAAATATTTATTTTTATTAATGCATTCTGACGGTCACTTTGTCTCGCAGGTTCCCAGAGTTCATTTCCCAAACATGTCTGAAACATCCACATTTTCTCCACCTGGAAGTCCAGAGCTACCTTCCGCAGCAGCCACCAGGGCAGTAGTAAAGTCTGAAATGGAGAAGGTCTTGGAGAAGATGCCCCGGACTATGAAATTTGTGTAAGACAATGTCATTATGGGCTCAAAGATTGAGTCCAAAGTTAAGCTTATAACCGACACCAGCGTCAGAACATGGCCAAAGATGCACACCTTGGTGAAAATAATGCACATCCAGTGACAGGCTAGAGATCAGCTGGCAATCAACGTTGGGAACTCTAGAATCCTCAAGGTGGCTTATTTCCCATGCTCTATGCAATCCCCAAAGCTTATCTTGACATTGGCCATGAACTACAACTCTTCTATTCGGGCTGTTATGCTCGTGGCCATAGAACCAACTGGATACCCTACTCCTCTGGTATCCCTTGACCCAGTCACATTTCAGGCTGGCCTGGGAATCTCACAATTTGATAAGGCCTCAGTGGTTACAAGGATTGATGCCTTGGCCTAATTCACACAGTTGGAGGATGTCGCCCGGGTATACATGAATACCCATTGGCTCAAGGTCCCAAAGAGGGATCCTAAAAGGATGAAAATAGAAATCCCTCACTCTGAGTTCAAAGAGAGCATTCAAATGGGAATGATAGCATTGGCTAGGGTCTTTGGGCAGCCCTCTGATAAAGAGTTTGCTAGATGGATGTATTACTTCCTCCTCGACATCTCCACCAAGGGAGGCTACTTTGACTGCCAGTTCTAGCAACTGAACAGGAAGAAGAAATTCTACATGTCTTCCTATGTTTTCTAGGCCCTAGCGCAGCAGAGGCCCCACGCCCACGGCCAACTTATAGACGGCATGATCAGGATTGGCCCAAGACAAAAGGCACCATGGGACCATTTCCAACAAGTTCAATGGGAGGCTAGCTTCCCCAGTTTTTGTCAGGTAAATGACGTGTTCATTTATTATCATCTGCTTACACCCACCCGGGATGCCGGATACCACCTGTCCGCAGAGGCGATGAATTTGGTCTATAGTTATGGACATTATTACATTCAATTCCAATAGCACACCTATATTAGGGTCACCGACTTCTCTGAAAAACCCTACTTTTTTCCCAAGCACTGTGGGGACAAGATCGTGCTCTTGGAGTATTGCAGGCATATAATGGAGGTGCATGCCCTCTTTGCCATCAAAAAGATACTCAACATTCCATTCCTAATCACCTGTGGGAATTACACATGCAGCTTAGCCACCGCAAAGGAGGCGGACAATGAACTGAAAAGTTACAACTTGCAGGAATTTTATTTGGTGCGGAAAAATTTTGATCCGCATGGAAAGATTGGAACGACACTACCCCAGGCTTCAGAGCCCCATCATATCCATAATGTTGCAGAGGTATCGCTAGGTAAAAAAGGAAAGCAGGGTGAGGTGGACTTTCTCAAGGAGGCAGCTAGGGTAGCGGAAGCCCGTTAGGAGAAAGAAGCCCAGAGGATCAAAGCAGAAAAGGAAAAGAACGCAAACCTTATGGGGTTGCTCACTGAGTTGGCTTGACCCATTAATGTCGCTCCTCCAGAGGCCTCCACCTCTGAAGATCTACCACACAGTGACATAGAATCCCTGTGGACTATGAAGAAAAAGGCCCAAGCAGTGGATGAGTGGGTCACCCTGCAGATAGGAAACACCCGACGTTTCTTGGTATCCACCCTCCCAGATTTATATATGACCTAGCATGTTTTACACTAGGCGAAGACTCTTATTGACCTGTGGGAGGGTGATACTGAGAATTATCAAGCACGGAAGGTGGAGCTTGAGGAACTCCTTACTCTGAGAGAAGATATGATTTTTAAATCCAAAATTCTCGGGGACGAATCATTTGATTTTGTGAGAACCCAGCACTCCAGACTTGACCTCACATTGGAGGTAATCAAACAACTGGTAGGGTCTCTGCAAGATAAGGTTAATGCTGTGAAATATTCTTTCAATTTGTATAAGTCTTTTGTAATAAACACTTCTGGGGCTGATCCAATTAGCACAGATACATGTACCCCCGAAGATTTAGTTTTGGGAAGTTTTGATGAAATAATGAAGTCCCAGTATCAATCCCCGGAGGGGATAGATGGGGCCCAGATGGAAAAATTAACTCGCATGATACTTAGTGATCATGACATGGAAAGAATGGCCGATGAGTTTAAAGAGAATGTTTCAGACCTAGGGGAACAAATTGAAGTGGCCAGGTACCGAAGGGCCAACCTGAAAAATATAGATGAAGATGGCATTTCTCGCTTCCTCCAGGCTTTCAATGATAATAAGCAACCTTGAGCTTTCTCCGGAGGCCAAGGAAAACTCAAGCGTTGGGTATTCTTTATTCTTTTGGGGACGTAAGTTCCTGGATCCTTGAGTCTCGGATCCAAAATTTTATATTCTTCCAAGTGATCCGTGTCCCGGTCCCCGAGGCTGACCGGTCACTTTCAGAAGCGGTTAATAAAGGCTATTAGAAGGTGGTTGGCTACATCAAGTGGACTTTGACTTAACAGTTGGTTTTCTGATAGAATGGTCTTCTCGAGGTACCATTCAGGAGTACACCTGGCACATTGGAGACAGGGTGCCACATTTTCCATTTATGAGGCACGTAGCCTCAATCCCTGGGGGACCTACTTTCTTCCTCCTTCTTCCTGGCTCTCATCTTGAGGCCGATTCTTCCGCTGTATACTCTTTTCTCATTCTTCTGACATGATAGGCCTATTCCATCTCAAGGTATTTTGTAGGGTGGCACATGTAGTACCGGCGCCCAGATATTGTATTTTATTGAAATAGGATGTAAAATAGGGTTAGAGTTAGAAGATAGTGCTATAAATAGCCAGACCGGCCCATTTCCAAGTGTCGGCGAAATTGATGATTTTGTTGTCCATAGTAATAGAAAGGCAATTTCTCATTCTGGTTTTAGAGCTCAATGCTCCATTGTTCTTGTTTTTATTAGTTAGATGGTCCCCTGGAGCCACCATTGTATCACGCACGAGTGCTTGTTGGAAGAGATGTTAATGAAGAAGGAAGAATTCTTTTCAATGATGTTGTTGACATTCCTACTTCTGAGTTAATGGTATTTCATGGTTTATGTTCTTTATGTCTTCTACTATGATATGTTAAAGTAGATTAACGACCTCTTTTCCCTCACTACTGATTAAATTCCAACTGATGGTTGTGTATTTCTTCAGTATTCAGTGTAGTATGTCAGAGTATTATTGATGTTCTAGACGTTTAAGCATGACTATAGTTAGATGAAGTATTTCTAACCTTGCAGGATCTTTTTCCATTTTATTTTCTAAGTGTAGAATGCTAGGGGAAACCTTATTTTATTGAATCTTTGGAGGTAATGAGTTTAAGAAACCATCTATCCCCCTCAAAAATAGTCACTTCTCCCAACCGAGCCCCGCACCGTCATGACCCGACACCCAGGTTCTTAAAGGCCTAGGGAATATAATTCCTCGGGACAACCTTTGTAGGCGGATTTGGCCGGTATCCCCAGAACCTGGTGACAACTTATGAATGTTGGCAGACCCAGTCAGCAAAACCCCGTCAACAAGACCAGAGAACCATTAGAACATGATACATATAAAATAATATTAGAAATCTGGGGAAATTGTCACCACCCTGCATCTATTCAATAAGTGTTAGCATATATCAAAAAGTCCCGGAATACTTACAATAGATGTGAATAGGACTCTGGGGGAAATCAAACCAAATGACAAGGGGTACGCCGGGCAAAGAATTGTTGGGGACTCGGTGGTCGGATAGTCTAGCCGTTGTCGTGCTGATGTGACTAGTAAGAAACCATATTCGTCTGATGTGGGTTGGCACGTGGTCAGGTGATAGGTGACATAAAAGCATTAATGGTGACAAGTGGATTGACACAGGGTAAAAATGAATGCCGAATGGGACACAGTTTGAATGCTCTCTTTTGGGAAATTAATCCTGCCATTAAGGTGATGAGATGGAGGAGAGAGAAATCCACCATGGCTCGAACCAACAAGGTGCTGAGTTTGAACCGTGGTGACTTTGTCTCGACAACCTCGGTCTCATGGGAGAAAACACAAGATAGAGTGCAAGAAACTCGCAAACTCAGAGGGATATACATGATATATACATAAAAAAATAACAGAGGGCCGAAGGCTGAGACATATATACAAGATATACCACATTTACAAGCTTCTACAAATTTATACAACTATACACATATATACATAAACTGACCCAAGATGATATACATTATAAACATCAATGTACAATTGCACAAAGGGCAGACAACCCTTTCGCAGAGCCAACCCGCCAACGGGAAGTGAACCAAAAACACAGAACATGAAACGGAAAACCAACAAAACAAATGAAGACCAAAGAACAAAAGGGAACAACAAGAAAAACATAGAAACAACAAGAAATCAAAGAACCTACCTAGAAATCCAAGAAAGGGCAGGGAAAGAGCACACCGGGAGCACTCCCGTAACAAGTTCTACCTTCAAATGACCACAAATAGGTACCTCAAATAAACTAGGCGGCCCACTAAGCATAGAGTAATTTACATTTAATTGCAGTTTAGTCACTTAAGAATTTCTCTGAATGCACAAGTGCTTTAATCGAGGTAACTGTAAAAGTGGCATGTAATTTCTATTTATACCCAAGGTAAAAGAAAGTTACCTTTCCCCTTTTCTCTGCAAACTATGGAACAGGCAAATCTCCAGACTCTAGGCCTAGGGATTCCATACAACCATCTCTTCTCACAAGGAGAAGACATCATAGTGAACAATCCCAGAGTCTGAAATCCATTTCTAGAAAGAAAAACAAACTCCAGGACCGGGTCCCAGAGACACGAAAGACAAAAGAAGAAAGAAAACAAACCTCACGGAAGGGAAAGTTTAGAGAAGGAAACAAAGAAAACAAAAGACAAGGCAAGAGCCAAAGACAAAAGAGGGGACCCAACATTTTGTAGACAAAATGTAGGGATGGGTATGTAGGGCATAATAGTACATAGGATGGGTGGGCCCATAAATTCATGGAGTCATAGACATGACATCCACCTTGACTCATCTCAGAGGGTGGATCCACCATGGCTCATCCCAGAGGGTGGAAACAAGGGCCTTCACCTTAGACTTCTCTCTCAAAGAGAATAATGCAATAAAATACAAAATAATAGATCATAGATGTTGAAACTCCTTTTCATCTAAGGCTTCATTCTCTAATATACCATGTTTATCTTGAAAGTACACAACCTTTTCTCTAGCAACTGTTCTATAGTGATAAGGTATCTTGAATAGCATACTTATGTACTATATATCTTATATAGTTTGCATCACTCTTGGTGAACCCCAAGTCATCTAGGAATATCATGACATAGGAGTTAGCATAAAGGCATTTCAACCATATTCCTACCATAGTCCTTTGATTGTAAAAACCATCTCCACTTTTGAATCCCTCTGAATCAATATGACCAAATTCCTTGGAGATCAGAATGAATTAGATCCTCTATATGGCCCCTTTAAATTTTGAGGTCTTGCAACAACCTCTTGACCTCCTCATCCAAGGTTTCTTTTGGATGAACTATCTGACTCCCTCTGAATCTAATATCAACCTTCTGTGAGCAAGTTGTGTCTTTGTTCTTTAGTCTGCATTAATCTCTTTTCTTGAATGCCCTTTGATCCAACAAATTATCCATCTATCTAGGAATATCATGACCTAGATATCTGGATAAAATCCTTCTAGATCACATATATGGAACTACATATTTGAATTTCAATCCTTTGTCTTTTTTATAGTTTCATGGTCACTAGGAAAACCATCTCTATATGGCCTGCCCTTCTAAATTAGAATGATTAAGATCCTTGAAAAACAATTTTGGGAGATCCTCTAGTAGCTTCCTCTATTACGGAACCATACATGGCCCCAATCATGAAAATATCTTGCTTCAAGAGATTCTCATTGTCTGGTACATGATCATGTTAAAATTTGGATCATAACATTATCCATAGGAGAAATTTCCCATACACAAGTGTACTTGTCTGATTACAAAATGAATGAATGTAATAAATTGTGGATTTATCCCCAAGCTTGGAAACACCAGACATTCATGATAATGTGGCTCTCTTATGAAGTAGATATCAATCTTCTGAGCTCCTCATCTGAAGTTAACTCTGAAGTGTTAGACTTCCTATGAATTTGATATTAATCTTCTTTTCCTGCAAGAGCATCCTCATAAATGATCAAGGAAAATACCTCTTATAGTATGTATAGAAATATAGATGAGAGAGAGACTACAATGAGTAGATAAATATAATATTCAAGGATAATAGATACTTATATGCACATCAACATCCTTGGCACAAGTTGCTTCAATGAAGTTCCATATACATCAAATCATAAAACACCTTCTCAGATTATTTAAGATACATCTCCCCTTTGAATCATCTCCCCACTAAGGATGGTTCAAATGGGAATGAAACATTGGTTATTATCCCCCCCCACAATGTACAATTCCCACTCTTATATTGTTGAACAATTCTTATGTCTTCTTGTGAAATGACATGATTGCTCCAAAAGAGGTGACACTCTATAATTAATGTTTTCTTTATAGAAAGATACACCCTTCCTTGAATATGTTCTTCTTTTTTAATTCTTGACCACGATCATAAAGAATTAATATATCTATTTAATGTAAGCCGCTTTGAGGAATTTCACATAGACCCATGCACAGTACATCATAAATTTTGAAACCTACACTTTATCTCTAATCACTCCAGTGAGATTCTTCAAAATTTATTTTTCACCAACATATCTAAAATTCAAAAAAATCCAACTGTGGATTTGTGAGGTATGGTCCATGTACTGAGACTGTATTTTCTGAGACAGTCACACATTCACCATCAACAAACTACTCCCTTACATTTCGAGTTTGGCTCTGATACCATGTTAACCTTTAGGATAGCTACAAATGTAATAGAACTCTATGTTGTATGTATTTTCCAAATGCAACAATATGTCTTTCATTTATATTAGGAATGAGGCTAGGAGAGACATGTCCCTTCATGGGACATGTCTATTCATTATTATTTATAAGAAAGGACATGCCTCTTCCCATTAATTATAATTTAATCAATCTTATAATATTTCATCAATCAATTATTAATTAAGAATAATTTAATAATTTAATATTGAATATTAAATTTTATATGATTAATAATAATATCACATATATATTATATTATTATTAATCAACATATATTATATGTATTCTAATGATCATACGACTGAAGTTACATACATTAACAAACAAAAACTAAAACCGCGTAGGATCTAGAACCTGCAAGTTATAGTATGCCAACTATGAAAATCTGAAGGCTCTAGGAATAGGTTGACTTGGAGGTACAGGTTGCACTTAGGTTGATGCAAGGGAGGAAGGAGACGGGGCCTAGGGAACACCCAAAATAATCCAAATTGCAGATACAATGCAGAATGAACACAACACAGTGAGGGAGAGAAACACATCGATATTTTATCATTAATTGATATAAATTAATACATTTCAGGATGTAAGGCCTTCTTTGTTACAACCATATACAAAGAAATGTATTACAATTTGATCTTCTTACAACAGAGATCTCAGATCTTCAATATCTTAACATTTGCCTTCTTGCTCTAAGACTTGCTACCAAACTAAGAACATACAAAAGAATATATACAAGAGACCAACAAAGAGGTCGGTGCTCAAAACCAAAGGAGAGACCTAGATTTAGGTCCACACTAATCCCAAAGATAGATATCAAATAAATCCAACCACAAAAATTAATGAAGAGGTCAACCACAGCT
Organism: Thuja plicata; assembly: GCA_018584345.1. NCBI lineage: Eukaryota > Viridiplantae > Streptophyta > Pinopsida > Cupressales > Cupressaceae > Thuja > Thuja plicata. The sequence goes on from MU225246.1 coordinate 147,819, forward strand.
CTAACTCCCAAAATAAACCAACTCGACAAGGGCATGACCAAGCAATAGAGCACTCAGCCAAAGAAGAGCCGAGCAACAACAAAAAGCATGACTGAGAAACTCAGAAAGGATGCCGAGAAACAAAAGCCGAGCATCAGAGAATATACTAAGGAATGCAGTAAATATATTTTTGGTTGAGAAGGATTGCCAAGGACCCAAGATGCTCCTGCATCAGACACCTGGGGTTTAAAAGAAATGATTCCCCAAATCATGAATTAGGTCCAACTTGAAATGAATCCAACTTAGATTGAGAAATCCAAGATGAGTCCTCAATCATTTTGCTTTTCCACTTTACCAGATATTTCATGTATTCTTTTCCTCTTGTACTTCTGCCAACTCTCTGTTTCAAGATCTTCTCAACTTCCTCTATCTTCTTCTTAGTATAATCACTTGGTACTATTACTTCTTTACCAGGTTCATGATATTCATACAAGTCTGAAATATTGAATATAGGTGATATATCCATGTCATCAGGTAATTCAACTTCGTAAGCATTTCCACAGTCAAATCTTCTCAGTATTTTACAAGGACCAAATTTCTTCATCTTCAATTTCCCATATGTTCCAATAGGAAATCTTCCTTTCTTCAGATGAACCATCGCAACATCACCAACTTCAAATGTCTTATGTCTTCTTGATCTGTCTACATCATCTTTTTATTTCTGATTACTTTTCTCCAGCTTTTGCTTCACATCCTCATGCAATGTCTTCATAAATTTTGCAAATTCCTTTGCTTCAACACTTCTTTTCTCTTCACCAACAATGTCTCTCATATCTTATATACTTCTAGGTTGTGTACCATGAACAATCTCAAAAGGTGTCTTTCTAGTACTTCTATTTACTAAACTGTTGTATGCAAACTCTGCTTGAGCCAACATCAAATCCCAATTGCTTGGTGTGTCTTCAACTAAACATCTAACAAGTTACCCAAACTTCTATTGACAACCTCTATTTGTCCATCAGTCTATGGATGAAATGTAGAACTAAATTTCAACTCAGTATTCAGCTTCTTTCGAAGTGTTTTCCAAAAATAGCTTACAAACTTACTGTCTCTGTCAAAGATGATACTCTTTGGTAATCCATGCAATCTAACAATCTCTTTAAAGAAAAGATCTGCTATATGCACTGCATCCAATATTTTCTTAAATGGTATGAAATGTGTCATTTTAGAAAATCTATCCACAACAAAAAATATAGAATCATTACCTCTTGCTGTCCTAGGTAAACCAAGAACAAAATCCATGCTGATATCACTCCAAGGTTTCTCAAGAACAGTAATAGGTGTATACAAACTAGTGTTATGACTTACTCCCTTTGCAACTTGATAGACTACAAAACTTCTTATAAATTTCTGAACATCTTTATACAACTGAGGCAAAAAGTACCTCTCCTTCAACAAACTCAATGTTTTATCAATGCCAAAGTGTCCATCCAATCCACTAGTATGTTTCTCCTTTATCAGATTAGTTCTCGTTGATCCTCTTGGTATACATAACTGAATAGATTTAAACAACATATCTTCTTGAATGAAATAGTCTTCATACTTATTTGATTGATTTGTATTAGGTGGTCTGCACACTCTCCACTACTCTGAAAATTTAGGATCATTTTCATACAAATTCTTCATCTCATCAAAGGCAACAACTTCAACTCTCATTTCAGTCAACAAAGATCTTCTTCTACTCAATGCATCAACAACTTAGTTAGAAACTCCACTCTTATGATTAATCACAAATGTAAAGCTCTAAAAATATTTAACCCATTTCATATGTCTCTGATTCAACTTATTCTGACTACCCAAATATTATAAAGCCTTATGATCAGTATAAAACACAAATTCATTTGGCATCGAGTAATGTCTCCATTTCTTCATAGCTTGCACAATAGCATAGAAATCCTGAACATAGACATAATATTTTCTCTTTGCATCATTCAAATTTTCACTAAAGAAAGCAACAAGTTTACCTTCTTGAGTCAACACAGCTCCAATTGCACTTCCACTTGCATCACATTCAACTTGAAATACCTTATTGAAATTAGGTAAGGCTAGCATGGGTAATTCAACAACCTTCAACTTTAAAGTTTCAAAACTCTTATCAGCTCCATGTGTCCATTTGAACTCGGTTTTGTCACCTCTCATTGTCTTAGTCATAGCATTGCAAATAGAACTGAAATTTTTGATAAAATTCTTGTAAAAATTTGCCAAACCATGAAATGATCTTACCTCAGTGACATTTTCAGGTGTAGGCCAACTCAATATAGCTTCAACCTTCTCTGGATCCATCTTCAAACCATCAGCTGAAATCACAAATCCCAAATACACAAGCTCTTGTTTCATGAAGGAACATTTCTTCAGATTTATCATCAACTTTTCTTCTTTTAATCTCTGCAACACTTGTCTTATATGCATCAGATGTTCTTCTTTGGTCTTACTGAATCTCAGAATGTCATCCAAATATACAATCACACACTTATTCAATAATTTCTTCAGAACTTCATTCATCAGCCTCATAAATGTATTGGGTGCATTAGTTAAACCAAAAGGCATAACCAACCACTCATACAAACCTTCCTTTGTCTTGAAATCAGTCTTCCATTCATCACCTTCTTTGATTTTGATCTGACGATATCCACTTTTCAAATCAATCTTGGTAAAATACTTTGCTCCACTCAAACAATCCATTATGTCATCCATTCTTGGTATAGGAAACCTATACTTTACTGTGATCTTGTTTATTTCTATGGAATGAGTGCACATTCTCCATTCTCCATTCTTCTTAGGTGCCAACATAGCAGGTACCGCACATGGACTCAAACTTTCTCAGAACAGACCTTTCTTGAACAATTCTTGAACTTGTCGATTAAGCTCATCATTCTCAATAGGTTTTAACCTATGTGGTGCTTTGTTTGGTAAACTAGCTCCAGGAATCAAATCCATACAATGACTGATATGTCTCATTGGTGGAAAAGCATCAAGTACATTATCTGAAATGATTTCTTTGTATTTAGTCAGCAACTTCTCAACTTCTGCAGGAATGTCATCTTTTGTATTCTTACATGGTTTGTTAGGAATCAAGGCATAACATATCTCATTTATTTTCAAATCTTTAACAAAATTCCTACCTTCCATCAGACAAAATTTCATGGATGTACATAACTCATCAGCAGATTCTTCAACCAAGGGTAACAAAATTTGCTTCTTCCCATCAACCCAAATAGAATATCTATTCAACCTTCCATCATGTATAGCATGTCTATCATATTGCCAAGGTCTACCCAACAAAATATGACAACAATTGATTGGCATAATATCAAATAACACCTTATCATAGTACTTTCCAATTTTTAGATTCACAAAACATTGTTCAATCACCATTAATGTATGCTCATCCTTGATCGATGAGATCTTGTAGGGTTTTGGATGTTTCATCCTCTCCAACTGTAAATTTTCAACCATTTCCTCAGATGCCAGATTCTCTGAACTTCCACTGTCAACAATGACTTTCCAAACTTTGTCAGCAACTATACATCTGGTTTTGAATAAACTTTTCTAGATTGGATCTTGCTTATCTTTCTCACTCCATAGTATCCTTCTGATCATGAGGTTACTTTCTGGCTCATTGGATGGTTCTTCTTTGATTAATGCATTTTTGGTACTGCTACCACCTTTCTTTCTTGCATGTTTACACTCGAAGGATTTATGTCCTTCACCACAATTGTAGCAAGTTACTTGGAACCCTCTTCTGCTATATCCACCTCTGGAATAATTTCCTCTTCCTTGGTATGAATTTACACCTTTCCATTAAGTCTTTCCTTTGTCTTGAGATGTGTCTGAAACTGACTTGTCTGGTTCTAGTCTACTATTCTCACCATGATATCTACCTCTTCCTCTAGGGAATCTACCACCTCTGCCTCTTTGTCTTTGTTCATATCTTATGTTCAACTTTTCTTTAGCTTTTAGGGCAAATTGATATGCCTCTTCAATACCTTCCATTTTGACTAAACTAATTTCATCGTATATGTAACTTCTCAAGCCATTCAAGTACCTTGCAACTATTTCAACTTCATCTTCAACATGTCTAGATCTGATGTCCAATCCATAGAATTCTTCAATATAGTCTTTGACTGATTTTTACTTCTACTTCAAACTTTGCATTCATCGGATTAGGTTAATCTGATAATCACAAGGTATAAATTTTCCTTTCAATTTGTTAACCATCTTATCCCATACCTTGATTTTGTCTTTACCTTTCTTCTTTCTATCCAATTGCATATGTTCCCACCATAAGGATGCATGACCTTTCAGTTTTGTGCTTGCAATCTTCACCTTCTTATCTTCTGCAATATTCTAATAATCAAAATAATTTTCCATTTCAATTATCTAGTCAATCAATTCATCATAGTCCAATTTCCCAATGTACTCAGGAGGATTGAACTGAGGTGTGGATTTCAAACTTGTCAAGGCTCTCAGGAATCTCTCTTCTTCTTGGTCCATCACAGGTGCAGGTGCAACTTCACCTTGAACCTCTTCAAATCCATCATCACTAACATATTCAAGATGTCTTCCTCTGTGCTGGGTTGTTTCAACAGCTTCCAATCTTGCCACCATCTGTCTAAGCATATCAACTAGACCTTGATCAACATTTCCTCTTCATGAACCATCTTGAAACTCTCTACAATTGTAGGTCAGATCACAACCTGCCACCCTACAAAAAAATTCCTTTAGAGTTTACAAGAAGGAACCACATATCGCAACTCACTCTGATACCACCTGACACAAGGGAGGAAGGAGATGAGGCCTAGGGCACACCCAAAACCATCCAACTTGTAGATACAATGCAGAATGAACACAACAACATAGTGAGAGAGAGAAACACAGTGATCTTTTATCATTAATTGATCAAACTTAATACATGCCAGGCTGTAAGGCCTTCCTGGTTACGACCATGTACAAAGAAATGTATTACAATTTGATCTTCTTACAACAGAGATCTCAAATCTTTAATATCTTAACATTTTCCTTCTTTCTCTAAGACTTGCTACCAAACTAAGAAAATACAAAATAATATATACAAGAGACCAAAAAAGAGGTCGATGCTCAAAACCAAAGGAGAGACCCAAATTTAGGTCCACACGAATCCCAAAGATAGATCCCAAATAAATCCAGCCACAAAAATTAGATGAAGAGGTAGGCCACATCTATAACTCCTAAAATAAACCAACTCGGCAAGGGCGTGACCGAGCAACAGAGCACTCAGCCAAAGAAGAGTCGAACAACAACAACAAGCATGACCAAGCAACTTGGCAAGCATGTCAAGCAATAGAAGTCGAGCAACAGAGAACAAACTAAGAAATGCAGTAAACATATTTTTGGTTGAGAAGGAATTCCAAGGACCCAAGATGCTCCTGCATCATAAGTATAGGTCAAGGTCAATCTGTACGTTCATTGCCAAATAATCTACGATTTGAATGTCCAACGGAAACTATAACCCTAAATCAGCCAAATCTGATCCCAGAAACTTAAAAACCTTCAAATCTACTCCTACACACAAGAAAAATGGATTTTTTTTATTTTTTTTTGGGGGGAAAGGGGCTTTCCCTGGTCAAGCCCCCAATTAGTAATTAACCTTAAACTGAAATAAAATCATTTAAAAGAAAGACAAATGTAAATATTTACCTCACTTGTCAAATCTCCATGGATGGATTCGAATCCTCTACCCAAAAATATGCATAAATACTTGTATGTAGAATGTAGGATGTCTTCACAAATGAAATATATCTACAACTACCAAATCATATATCATGGATGTAAGTATGCTTAAACGCTTGAGTGGTTGAATTCTTGTGCAATGTTGATGAATGTAGATCTCCTCCCTTAATGACCAACTCCACTATCTCCTATGAAGAAAGAAGCTAGGTCTATGGAAGGAAATGCATGTTTTATTAAATAGAATGAATTCCTTAAATGAATCCTTTCTTTTCTTGAACTCCTTGAATGCACCTTGAACTTGATATCTTACAATTGATGGATTGATCATGTAGTGGATCTTGCTTACAAAATTGGATGTAGCTTTTGGTTCTTGAATTCATGGTCAAAAGTTGGATCCCAAAGAAAGTGAGTAGGCCTCCTTTCATACCAATTTTGGGCTTCAAACAAAAAGGGCCTACTGCACTAGGTGGGAAAAAGTGAAAAAACCTTAAATGGGCTAGATTTCTAATGAAAGCAATACCCCAGGTACAAGTCAAACTTGACCTGTACCCTAGGTACAGGCCAACTTAGACCTATACCCTAGGAGGCACAATCTCTAGAAAAGGTCTCGGGATCTCAGGAGTACAAAAGAAATGATAAAAATGGACAAAAAATGAGGACAAATTGGAAAATCAAGCATAAATGCATCCATGTTCTAGGAGATCACTAAAATGGGGCCTAAAAAGGTCTTTGAGCTTCCAAATTAATGGGTGCTAAATTTTAAGACGATACACTAATAAAGCTCATAAATTTGAATAATTTGTCAAAATATCTATATGTTTCGTTATGGCATTGCCTTGTTTTAAAATTTGAACTTAAGAATACTATAGTTGATTGATTCTAAAAATCTCTTATAATAATCATATTGTTGAGGCATTTTATACCAATATTAACATTTTTAAAATTCTAAATTATATTAAAATCTTCAAATCTTCTTTTAGTTTAGGTATTATACTTGAACCTCAAATACCCCTTTATCTCCAAATATTCTTAAAAGTTCCAGAAGTGTTGATGTCATTCATGCATTCATTTTGTTATTTTTTTAAAAATGATTGCATGATAACCAAGAACCATTTCCAAGGTTATCATGGTTTTGGGAACCTCCTCCTTTGAATGATATTACAACCTTGACCCCTTCAATGTTTCCCTACTACCACCATTGAAGGACATTGAAAAGAGGAGTTTGTCACATATAAAGATTGGAAATGCTCTGGCAGACATGTATGCAAAATGTGGTAGCATAGTTACACTAATAAATTTTTTTGGCAAAAAGATTCAAAAAAATGTGTGAAAGTAGAGGAGAATGGATAAAACAACTACTACACTAGATAAAATGCATATTTTATGAATTGATTAAAACCAAATCATCCTCTCATTTATAGATGGTTTCACACTAATCATGAGAAGAAGACAAAATAAAACACGACTCTCGTAACATAACATAATTAAATAATGTGGACTAATGTGGATAAATGTGTGTTTTAAGATTTAACTCCCGCTTTGTAACTCTTGCCAAGTGAATTTAAAATTCATGTCGCACATGGTTGTTGACACTAGGGAGGGCTCTACCCCCCTCATTCTGATCCTCTTCCTAATACAAGAGAAGCTTTCTATGGGGCCCCTACTAAGGACTTCACACCTTTACATGGGGATTCTATTGAATCTTCTGTCACCCCAAATGGACCTTTTTGGGGATCCCTTGTGCGCCTATCATGAGGGTGATAAAGACAATGACAAGCCCCAAAAAATTAATTGGAAATGTGTGCTAGTCAATGTGAACCATGAGAATGAAGCCTAATTATCATGCTAGGATATGTTAGAACAGAACAAGGAATATAAATTTGGTTATTGGACGTAGTTATGGATAAGATTGTCTCTTCGATGGGCAATGCATTTGTTGGAAATATCTTCTCCTTCAAGCCAAAAATAGACGGTTAAAAAATGGGTAGTGACTAGATGGAAATTGAAGGGTAGTGTCTCTACTAGTGCCATGCCTAATGAACTTTTCTTGTTCAAATTATCCATGATATAATTTAATAAATTAAAAATATTATGCTCTATTTAAATTGGAAGAAATTAAGGATAAGCTCAAGAGATTCCAGACTAATGTTGATTTTAACTAATGCAAGTTGCAACATAGACCTATAAACTAAGATGTTAGATTCTAGATGTCCAAAGAAGTGATATATATTTATGACATATTTTAGAACCTCAGCCTTGGGACATGTAGTTATGTTGTCATGATTAACTCTAATCAATGATATTTCATGTCCTAATGGAATGGTTATGTCCTAAGTTTTTTAATAAGTTTGTGAAAATTTTGAGGATCTAATAATGTATATATTTAACTTGTAAGTAAAATTTAGTGAAGCTTTAGGCTATTTTTCTAGGGTTGAGGCATGCAAATTTCTTAACCATTAAACTGGCCCCTAGGAGATCAATAATTGGTACTAATAATAAAAATATATGATATAAGATTGAATGTCAATGTGACTACAACAAATGAATGTCACTTAGTTAATTGAACTTAATTTTTGTTACATATTGATTTGATCAGATGATTTTATATGAACTAATGGAATGGTTTTACCCTGGTATGTTGTACTAATGACTGATTACTTTTCCATTATTAGTGTCTTAAGAGAACAAATGAATATTTTCTTGATGTCGATATTGTATAAGGTATTTTCCTATGTTTTAATGTTTTTGTGTTGTTGATATGGTGTTTTCAAAAAGTTATTAGAAATTTGAAATTGAAATCAGAAACCCTAACACTGAACTCTACATTTTGAAAAAAACTTTCAGATTCAGATGCATATTGCCATTAAACAGTTTGAAATCAGAAGATGAAGTAAACTAGTCTTTTAGGGTTTTCTGTCTAGATTCTAAATATATTTTTTTATTTTCTTTTTGAATTGATTTGAATGGTTTTATTGTCTAGATTCTAAATATATTTTTTTCATTTTCAAAGAGTTATTTTGAATTCATAGAGCATAAGTTTTTTTCTAAAATAGATATCCATGTTCTTTTTTTAAGTTTAGTTTTGTAACATCCATACATATAGCATGCAATTGGTTTTACGACATTATCATGATTATTGCAGATTTTATGAACATTTGAAGTTGAGTAAACCATAATTTTGACATAACTTGACTACATAGCTTATAACTTGTTGTCTATTTATCAAAATTCAATTTTTTTGATATAAAGTAGACTCAAAGATGGAGGGCATTGTTATTTTTCAAAAAAATTCTACTTTCTACTATTTTTCATTGAACGTCAAACTTGGAGGTTTATATTTGATAAAAAAACTACATTCGATGCACGTCAAAAAATATAGGCCTAATTAATTTAAAAATTGTCAAATCAATATTCGTTAGAAAGCTCGTTCAGAGTACTTGTGCGATGCAAAAGGATGTCTCCTTATTCTTCCATTTGAGCCTTGCTTTTGATCCCTGAAGCCATGAAAACTTTAGACTTGTGTCAACCTTTGCAAATGGCCTCTAATCAGAGACTTTCGATAGAAAGTAGTTTCGATCGAAACTAGTTAGTTTTAATTGAAACTAATTTCTATCAAAAGTACTTGACTGGAATTGCCCTTAATCAAATAATTTTGATAGAAAGTACTTTCTATCGAAAGTCCCTACTTTCTATCGAAAGTACTTTCTAAAACTGCATGTTTTACGAATTTCAGGAGGAATTGCTTCCTTTGAAATATTGTTACCCGCTATTGTGGGTTCACCCCTAATCTAAAAAATAAAATTAGAAACCAATGTAAAATTAGAAACCCTAATTTAGAAACCTTAAGGTAGGAATAATTTTTTTTTAAACCTAATTAAAATATCTATAAAAACTAAATTAAATTTCTTCATTTTTTTTTACTTAAACACAAAATGCAAAATACAAAAAAAAAAGACACAACCAACCTAGAGAGAAGTGAATTTCAAATTGTGGCAAAAAATAGCTAGGTATAAATGATATCTTTTTTTTTACGTCACTATTTGGTGACAATGAATTCGTAGACATTTAAAAAAAATGTCTACGAAATGAGATCCCATTATATAGAAAACATGATCCTGTTATCTACATAATGAGATCGCATTTAGTAAATTATAAGATCTTGTCCTCAATTTAGGCTCATGATATTGACCTGTAACAAGATCTCATCTCTAAAATATGGGATCCCATTTCTGCCAACACTTTGATGAACTACAACTGATTATATGTTTGAAGTCATTTGTTGATATTCAACCGGGTTGCACAAGTGATGATAAACATTATCAGTTAATGTATTGTCATTGATGTCAACTTATTTTAATGTTATTATGGTGGAAAACATTTGTTATGTATTGAAAATTTGGAATAAACAATGTTTATGTGGTTGAAAAAATTAAGAGTTATGTATACACTGAGTAGTAGTGTAAACTAAGTAAAACACAGTGTATACTGAGTGACATTGTTAACTAAGCAAGGGGTTGTCGACACAACTATTGATTAAGCAATTAATTCAAAACAAGGTCGACTAAGATGTTGAGTTGGAAATTGATGATTTCAAGGTAAAAGATAAAGTTTTTTATTTGATCAAATGATAGAGATTGAAACGTGTTTTTAACACAACTACTGAGGAAGGATCAAGCGGGAAGATGAACGATGGAGAATAAGTGACAAGATTTGAAGGATGAAAATTAAATGATACATGATGTCTATATAAGAGTCAGGAGATTCATTTGTGAATAACATGTACCCAAATGCTAATGCATACATGCAAATTTGATGCATGACTGATCAAACTAGCTAAAGACAGAACCAAGTATTTCTGCAAACATCATTGAGCAAAACAGAGGAAAGAGGATTACTGAGCACGACAAGTATGATATGAACTGAAGTGATCAAATTGATCAAAGGTATTATGTACTTAGAATAGCTCTGAATATCTTCAAATCAGAGTTGTATTTGAATCAGATCATTACTGTATCTATTTAACCATTGTTACAGATAAATCTCTTAATCGAGTGGGATAGTGAATCCTTATTATAACATTAAGAGAATGTTGATTATTTTCTTGTTGACCCCATAGTGAATGCATGGTCAAGAGAGAATTGGTAGTTTTAAATCCTCTAACAAGGTCACATTTAATAGTGTGCATTGTAACCTTTAATAGGGTTGGCTCCTCACCGAGCTCACTTCATAAGATTGAAAATATTTTGGGTTACTGGTCCTAGGTGGTTTTTCCCTTAGCAATGTTTCCACATTAAAATCTATGTGTCAATGTGTATGAATGTTGTGGATTGTTATTTTACTTTACACTTTACTTTATTGACCTCGATTAGTAATCACAGTATTAATTTAATGATACTCAGTAGACAACTTAACAGTAAGTTTTGAAATCATAGTTTTTATTTCACCGAGCTGAGTTTTATATTTGATATTGTCTTGTTATACATATGGAGGAATTGGGGACTATAGGATAATTTTGTGAGGGCACTGAGTCTAACTGATTCACCCCCTCTTAGTTATTCTAACAATTGGTATCAGAGCTATCGGTGCTTATTAGTGTAGGAGTGCTTATCAGAAAGTTTTCAAGGACTTGAGCTAAAGATCACAATATGTATGAGAGAGATGCACCTAAGATGAACAAAGACAACTTCCAAATATGGAAAAGTAGAATGAGATTATACCTATCAGGAATTACAAGAAACATTGAAGATTTTTTGGACAACAAATTCATTCTACCTAATGGAGCTTTAACAGTAAATCAGTTGAAAGAAAAACTTGAGCATAACCTTATCATGGTGGAGATTTCATCTTCCCTTTCCGATTCTGAATTTGAGGACATCAAGAATTTTACAAGTGCCAAGCAGATGTGGGATCAACTTACAACAGTTTATGGAGGAGATGTGAATGTACTAAGAGCCAAAGTTGAGAGCCTTCGTGGAAACTTTGCTGACATGCGAATGAAGGAAGGATAAAAACATCACAAAATACAATACCCGACTTAAAGAAGTTGTGAATGCTATTCGAGGATCTGGTGGAACCATTGATGAAGACACAATTATGAGTAAGATTCTTATAACTCTATTGCCTATTTATTCTATAAGATTCTCTGCAATACATGAAATGAGAGAAGCACCTAGAAATAACATTATTGTTGATACTCTTGTTGGAAGATTGATTTCTTTTGAGCTAAATAACTTTAACAACAATATTGTACCATCTATGGAATCTGCATTTATGTCTACTTTGAAAATTGACAAATCTAGTAGCAAATACATGATAAAAAATAACAGTGATAGTGATAGTGATGGCAAGGAACTTGATGAACTTGAAGCTTTAATAGTTAGAAGGTTACACAAAGGTAAAGGAAGATATAAAGGTAAACTACCTTTGATATGCTTTAAATGTAAAGAGATTGGCCATTTTGCTGCAAGATGCCCTAGCAAAATTAATGATGATAGAAAAGATAGATCTAATGATAGAAAGGATGATCATGATTTCAAAAGAAACTGACAGTATGACAGAAGAGATAGCTGAGATTACACAGATAAAGGTAAGAAATCTTGTTACATTACTGAAGATAATAATAACACTGGATCTGACAGTGATGAAGATATTGAGACAGTGTTTGTAACATTGAAAGATGATTCAAATGAAGATGAAAGGTATGTAGAAATAAAACTTATCTCTAAAGTTAGAAAACATGATATTTGGCTATTGATAGTGATTGTACACATCACATGACTGGTGATAAAGGAAAATTTTAATTTCTTGAACATTATGATGGAGGATCAGTAAGAATGGGAAATGATACACCATGTCAAGTAAAAGGAAAAGGTACTATCATGGTGAACAATCAAATCAAATGTGAAAATTCTTATTGGGTAAAAGGAATTAACTACAATTTGTTGAGTGTTTCACAGTTGAATAACACAGGACACCGAGTTGCATTTGAGAACAAAAAAGCAAGAATCTATGATGGAAAAGGAAAATTGATCGGTACTGGTGAACAATCAAGAGGTAACTTATTCTATCTTGACACAACTGAAACTACTTGTTTATTGGAAAAGAATGAAGATATATGGCTATGGTATAAAATACTTTGTCATGTAAATTGACAACATGGTTAAGATTAGTAGAAAAATAAAAGTTAGAGGCTTATCGAGCTTATTTAAACCAGACCATGTAATGTGCAAAAATTATAAAATGGGTAAGATGTAAAATTCTAGTTTCAAGAGAAATAATTTATCATCTAATGACATTTTGGAGTTAGTTCATACAAATTTATGTGGACCAATGAGAACAAAAAGATATTTTGGGGACATATATTTTATTTTATTTGTTGATGACTACTCTAGAATGATGACTGTAATGTTTCTAAAAGAGAAATATGAAGCATTTAAGATGTTTAAGTGGCATAAGGCAAAAGTGGAAAAAGAAACTGGTAGAGATCTGAAGTGTTTGAGATCTGATAGAGGAGGTGAATTTATTTCTAATGAGCTCACTAACTTTTGTAATGAGAATGGAATCAAAATTCAGGTTTCTGCACCAAGGACACCACAAGAAGGAGATTGTTGAGAGAAGGAATAGATCAATTGTTGATTGTGCTAGAACATTGATGATTGAAAAGTAAGTTGCACAAACATACTAGAGAGAAGCAGTTAGCACAACAGTCTACACACTGAACCAAGTACAAATGAAGAAAGATTCAAACAAAACACCTCATGAGCTATGGTATGGTAATACTCCCAATGTGATCTATTTTAGAATATTTGGAAGTAGGTGTTATATTCTGAAAGATGATCGAAATGGAAAATTTGATTCAAAAAGTGATGAAGGAATATTTCTTGGATATTCTACTAAGAGTAAAGCTTACAAATGTTTGAACAAGTCAACTGACAAAATCATTGAGAGTGTAAATGTGAAAGTTGATGAATTTGCTGAGTTAAATGATGAAGACAACATGAAAGAACCAGAGTACTACAGTAGATTTGTTTACTAGGAAGAACCTGACACTATACCGAGGCAGATGCCTAGCATTATCGGGAAACAAACTAATGTCATCGGGCAACAGATAACACAGACCGAGAATCAAGAAAATGCTGAAAGAGAAGATCATGAACTAGAAGACAATGTAGATCCCGAAGAAGATGATGAAGGACCAAGAATTGAACCTGTTCTTGCTAAATATGTAAGAAGACACCATCCATGAGATCAGATCATTGGAGATAAAAGAGCAATCATATTGACAAGAAGTAAGTTCAGAGATGAGTCTTGTTTAATTTGTGAATTTGAGCCTAAGAATGTTAGAGATGCATTAGCAAATGAAGAATGGCTTAATGCCATGAATGAAGAAATTGAACAGATACAGAAAAATAAGACATGGACATTAGAACTGAGACCGAGTTATAAAAATATCATTGGAACCAAATGGATTTTCAGAAAAATTGAATGAAGATAGGAATGTAATCATAAATAAAGCAAGATTAGTTTGCAAAGGGTATGCACAAGAAGAAGGAATTGACTATGGATAAACTTTTGCACCCGTTGGTAGACTTGAAGGAGTAAGAGTACTACTTGCATACGCTTCATATAAAGCATTCAAGGTATATCAGATGGATGTGAAATCCACATTTTTTAATGGAATACTTGAAGAGGAGATATACATTAAACAACTTGAGGGATTTGTTGATCCTGATCAGACACACATGGTATGTAAGTTACACAAAGCTTTATATGGATTGAAGCAAGCGCCAAGAGCATGGTATGAAAGAATGCATCCTTATCTAATAAGTATTAGATTGATTAGAACTAGTGACAACAATAATTTATATTTAAAAGGAAGAAATGATGATACGACACTTATTGCTGAAATATTTGTTGATGATGTCATATTTGGAGGTAATGATAACTTATGCACTTCATTTGCTGATGAAATGAGGAAAGAATTTGAGATGTCAATGTTTGGTCAGATCAAATTTTTTTCTAGGATTGCAAATTTTACAACAAACTACAGGAATATACATTACTCAATCAAAATACATCAAGGAAGTATTGAAGACATTCAAAAAGGGAGAATCAAAACTAGTCAGAACACCTGTGGTGACATGATGCAAATGAACAAAATAAGACAAGACACTTAAGGTAAATCAAAACTTGTACAGATCTATGATAGGTAAATTGATGTATATTATACACACAAGACTAGATATAGCACATGTAGTGGGAATAGTTGCAAGATTTTCTGTTGACCCGAGGGAATCACATATGACAGTTGTTTTAAAGAATTTTTAGATATTTGAAGAATACTGAGGATTATGGACTTTGGTATAAAAGATAAGAAAAAGTTGAATTGAAAGTCTATACAAATGCTGATTGGGCTAGAAATATAGACAACCTAAAAAGTACTACTGGTGGAGCATTCTTTATTGGAGAAAGACTAGTTACTGGGATTAGAAAGAAGCAAGGATGCATATCATAGTCAACTGTGGAAGTAGAGTATGTTTTTGCTGCTGCAAATTGTTCTAACATAGCATGGAGAAAACAATTACTAAAAGGAATGACTGAGGAGATCACCGAACCAGTGATGATTTAATGTGATAACACAACTGCTATAAATATTTCAAAGAATCTAGTGATGCATGCAAAGACAATGCACATATCTATAAAGTATCACTACTTGAGAGAAAAAGTAGAAGAAAAACAAGTAATACTAGTATATATACAATCAAAAGAACAACTTGCAGACATATTCACAAAATCGTTACCGAAGGATATATTTGAGTACTTGAGAGGTAGACTAGGGGTTCGTCTCTTGTCTATTGGTAACTAAGAAGCTTAGGAGGTTGCATCAACCTACATGAAATTAGAATAGCAATCATATTGATACAAAGCTGAACTAGACCGAAACAAAGATATCAGTACACAAAGGTACCTACTACACCGAATAACAGAGAAATTTTATTTTAGCTATTGAAGAGATATATATTTCTTTTTGGAATTGTTGTTAAAGGGAGAGAGTTTCATGAAATATGAAGGAAGATTCAAGACATATCTATTCATCCAAGGGAGAAAAGAGAAAGGGAGAGACATATCTAATCTACAGATAGATTCAAGATCTGAAAAGACAAAACAACAGGGAGAAATATTTTGTTTATACTGACACAAATTATTTTCAAGCTAGGAAGAGCTACTGAATTGTTGTAGTTGTAGAACAAAACTTTGGTGTTTTTTGTATGGAATATTATATTGCATATTTCATATTTTGTTGCCATCAATGCCAAAGGGAGAGATTGATGAACTACAATTGATTATATGTTTGAAGTCATTTGTTGATATTCAACCAAGTTGCACAAGTGATGATAAACATTATCAGTTAATGTATTTTCATTGATGTCAACTTATTCGAATGTTATTATGGTAGAAAACATTTGTTATGTATTGAAGATTTGGAACAAACAATTTTTATGTGGTCGTAAAATGAAGAGTTTTGTATACATCAAGTAGTAGTATAAA
Organism: Thuja plicata; assembly: GCA_018584345.1. Classification (NCBI taxonomy): domain Eukaryota; kingdom Viridiplantae; phylum Streptophyta; class Pinopsida; order Cupressales; family Cupressaceae; genus Thuja; species Thuja plicata. Next base: position 164,115 of record MU225246.1, read on the forward strand.
CTGAATAAAACACAATGTATACCGAGTGGTAGCGTTAATCGAGTAAGGGATTTATGACACAACTATTGATTAAGTAATTAATTCAAAACAAGGCTGACTAAGATGTTGAGCTAGAAATTGATGATTTGAGGTAAAATTTAAAGTTTTTTAGTTGATCAAACGGTTATAAAAATTCAAGGCAGATCAGACGACAGAGATTGAAACGTGTTTTTAACACAACTGTCGAGGAAGGATCAAGCGGGAAGATGAACGTTTGAAGGATGAAAAAATGATACATGATGTCTATATAAGAGACAAGAGATTTATTTGTGAATAAAATGTACACAGATGCTGATGCATACATGCGAATTTGATGCATGACTAATCACACTGGTAAAATATTGAACCGAGTATTTCTATAGACATTGCCGAGCAAAATAGAGGAAAGAGGATTATCGAGAAGAACAAGTATGATATGAACTGAAGTGAACAAATTGATCAAAGGTATTATGTACTTAGAATAGATCTGAATATCTACAAATCAGAGTTGTATTTGAATCAGATCATTACTGTATCCGTTTAACCATTGTTACAGATAAATCTCTTAACCGAGTGAGATAGTGAATCCTTATTATAACAATCAGAGAATGTTGATTGTTTTCTTGTTGACCCCATAGTGAATTCATGGTGAAGAGAGAGCTAGTAGTTTTAAACCCTCTAACAAGGTCACATTTAAGAGTGTGCAATGTAACCTTTAACAGGGTTGGCTCCTCATCGATCTCACTTCAGAAGAGTGAAAATATTTTGGGTTACCGGTCCCAGGTGGTTTTTCCCTTAGTAGGTTTTCCGCGTTAAAAATCTAATTATCAATGTGTATGAATGTTGTGGATTGTTAGTTTACTTGACACTTTACTTTATTGACCTAGATCGGTAATCACTGTATTAATTTACTGATACTCAGTAGACAACTTAACACTAAGTTTTAAAATCACAGTTTATATTTCACCAAGCTGAGTTTTATATTTACACCATAGGCATTTCCATCTTGGAAAGCCCTAGCCTATTTTCTTTGATCAACGGTTGGTAGTCTTGGAGAGGCCAATAACTACCATTCAAATCATCGCGACTGTTCATTTTCCCTTACTTTCTATTGGTTGAAAACACGTGGTTCATGGTACATGTGTTGACTTCTTCAAGAATCTGCATTCATCAATTACACCAAACCAAAATATGAAATTGGGCATAGGGATCTTATTGACGTATAGTGTTGAGTTATGCAACTTAAGGAAGAGAACAAACTTAAAATGAAAGGATTGATATGCCCGATGATGAGCTTTCTATTGTAACAACACCAAATTAGGGCAGATTTAAGGAGCAATCAGTTTAGGTTTCTATGAAGATTTCTGACACAGACGAGATCATATTCTTGTGCACGCGAAAAATTCTACAAGCATCGACATGTCGGGCTGAAACAGAATGATCACAAAGAGGAAAAAAAAATTGAATCATCAATGACATAAGCTCATTGAGAAAAGATGCACGACCATCCCAAATCCCCACCGTTAGATTTCTATTGTGTTTGATTTTCCAGTTTTCTTATTTTTGCTAGAGGAACGTGAGATGGGGCAGCCTATGATTTCGTCTAACATAGCCCCTACTATGTTCCTTGGAATAATAGCTCAGACACCGCTCCATGCTTCTCTTTCTCCACAGATGCTAAGTGTACCAATCCCCTACAAAATAAGCCTCTACATCCACCTCCACCTCATTTTTACCATCAATATGGAGGATTTTAATGGGGCACCTGGTATAGTGGCCAAAGAATCCCCAAATGCTAATGAGAGACATGAACACAGAGACATCAACCTAGCCCATGGAGAGCCCAATCTGCCCCATGTTTTTAATCACAACCATTCTTGTCCCATCGCCACAAATAAATGCCACAAACAATAACCTGAAGTCAAATTTCTCCATCACCTCAAATATCGTATGATCTTCACCATTAACCAGCTTGCGTGCAATCTGATTCACATTTGGTGACAACAGTGGATATTCAATCACAACAGATACACAACCACAATAGTGAGATGTTGAAGAGGACTCGAATGAGATGTGTCTCATTAGTTCATAGTAGGAATCTCCCATCATTTATGTGTCCCGAGTAGGAATCTTCTCCCGCAATAGTATAGCCAACAGTGAACTAGGGTCTCCTTATGAACCAACTTAACAAGGGCTTCTTCACAAGGAAGGTCCCCATGACCAGAGTCTCCTTCTGAACAAGAGTATAGGGGAATTTGTGGAAAGGGAGAGCCCTATATATCTACATGGAGAGGGGAGAGGGGTGTTCATTTCTTTTCCTCAACCAACAGGAGGAGGTCCACCTTGTTCAATTTTGTGTTTCCATAAATATGGATATGCCAGATCTATCTGAAGGGAGGGGAAAGGAGGACGTAGCTTCATGTTTGCATGGGGAGACATGCACATGGAACATGTAGATGATTCTTGCATGGTGGAAAGTGGCAGCTCCAAGGGTCAGCAGCTAAGCATCATGCGGCGTCCAGGCAGCACAGGAAGATGCCAACACCAGAGCTTTTCAGTTTCAAGGCCAGAGGGAGAAAATCCAAAACAAAAATGGGCAAGAATGTGTAGGCCCTTGTCTATCTTTACACACATTTTTTACATGTTGTTACACCCAGGAAAGGACAGATTCCAGCCCGTGATTAGTAGACTTTTTTTATGTAAGCGGGGTGTATCGGTTTTACAGTGCAGAAATTGTAGCACGAGGAGAATGGAACAATGGATGTCATTTCTCATTCTAATGTGAAGGTATTCAATAGCTAGTCTTTCAAAGATATCTAGGTTATTCAATACCATTGTCTATAATTCACACATTTCCATCTTCAAGTAGGGTTTTCTTTCTACCTCTTATTGGTTTTTAAAACCTACATCATGTAAGAAAATTCTTGTGGTTTCGTAGGTGAGTCACCTTGTGCTTGAAGATTATATCATCGTAAGGCCAGATAAACATGCCACATTTATCCCTCATATAGCATGGTTTTACTTTTTTAAACCCTTCCATGAGTCCTAGTGTCCTATCGTTGAAAGGTAATTAAGGATGCACCCCATATTTGGTGTTTAGGGTTCTCTGTTTAGGGATTCTAGGGTTTACATTTTACGATTTCTTGGATTCCCAATTAGGAACTCCTGATTGATGCAGATGATTTGTTTTAATTTTTAGTGCACCCTAAGTCATATTGTACAGCGTTGGTCCAGTTAAGCGTTAGAATGAAGGTGGGTTGGCTTTTGATATGTGTGTCTTCTCTCTTTAGACAAGTTAATAATATGTTACTGGGAATAATATTAGAATAAGATATAATAAATTGTCATTCTCCTGGACATGCCTCTAAAGAATATATTTTTAAAATCTGATCTACACATTATCTTTCATGGCCGAAATCTCCCCTCTGTACATATCGAGGGTGGTTGGATAAAGGTAAGATTTAGAGCTTCAATCTTAAGATTAAGATTAGAAAATTTCAGATATTATATAGCGTTCGATTTTTTTGATATCTTAGAATATTGAAACTGCGTGTTAACTTATTAGTTTAGTAGAATGATTGGGGTATAATATATTTTAAAATAGAAATCAATAAATAAAATAATTATATAATGTATGACCATAGAAATAATATAAATTCATGAATGAAATAATATATATTCTCAATTCAAATAAAAAAATTAAATAAAAATAAATAGATATAAAATAATTTAAAATTGTATAAATTTTATTATCAAATAAAATACAATATAATTGGAAATGCTATGAATTATATTTAACTATATATTCTATTTTAATAAACTATTAAGTCAATGAACTATATAATAAAAAGTAAAATATATGTCAAAAATAAAAGTAAAATATCACCAAAATTTAAAAATAATAAAGTAGAAATACATTAATTGTTAAATTTGTTGCAGGCCAACTTGCAATGATTTATCATGCGAGTGTACGTGTTGTTGAGAAACCTATCGGAACCTCCCTCCACAAATGCAAAGGCCCCTTCGTAAAAAAATGTAGATGCTAGAGGTTTCTCAAATTGCCACAATTATGATGTAGTGATGATAGCTCACAACATCTCATCCCAGTTGTGCAGGTATGTCGTCATTAAAATATTCTCCAACTTGACCTTATCTTTTACTATGTCGTTCAACAAAGAGTGATGAGTTTTACTTTTCAGAATATGTTGCCACAAGAGCTTCGATTCCTTTTAAGCTTCAATTGTTTCATCTATAGAAAACTTGTTGAGGACCTCTATGACAAATCAAGCATCCTGTACCAACATCCATATGGTCTTAATAAAAGAAAAAGGCTTTTAGAGTTAGAATAAAAGGTTAAGATTTATTTTAAAGAAATTTAATAAGAGGAGGTTTTTATCTTGATGTTATTTATTTAATATTATAATATGAACATTTCTTTTAAGTTTATGGTTCATGTAATATTGTATAGAAAATGAATTTTTATTATATATAGAAGTTATATGTAAAATAATATTAATAGACTATATAAAGAAAGTTACTAAAGATCAAATTTGGTAGTGAAGTTTGGAGCCTACTATTATCTTACTTGAGGAACTATTCCGATGTCTGTTCACTAAACAGAACATCATGAAATCTGAGTAAAATGTAAAGAAATTTTCTTTCACAAGAGCAATATTCCCATCTTTAGGCTCAGAAACAAAAAACATCAGGCAAACCTATATCATTGAAATTTCATTTTTTTTCTATGAATTAGGGATTTCCCAGATTGAATTTATTTTAGTAATAAAAAAAGTTGTTAAATTCCAAAACGACTTCGATGAAAACAAATAAACTAATGAATCCAATCAAATTTATCCTTAAGGACCAAAATACTCGTCCCTAGTAGAGATCTCAGAACAAGATTGGGATAAAGCCTTAGACATTTAATTTAGAAGCTGATTTAAAAAAATATAAAAGTTTTCCTTTTATTTAAAAGTTATACATATTTGTAAATTTAAGAATATTGCATATTTATTATTATATATAAATAAGAATATTTAATTGATTATTTAATAATTTTTCTTTTAATTTAAATATACATTAACTTAATATATTAAATCGTAATAATATTATTACTTAACTTTTAAATATATATATATATATATATGCATATTATAATAAGTTTTAGATTAAATATCATTTTACATTTTTTGTATTTTAACTTTTAATATTATACTACAATTACTGTTATACTTTTAGAAATTTATTTTAGTTGCGAATTCAACTATATTTATGGTCGATTGTATAATAATATATATATATATATATATATATATATATATATATATATATATATATATATTTTAAAATGTATTAATCTTTCTATTAATGTTAATATTAATTATTTTTTAAAATTTTCATGTTTTAGTATATTTCATTTTCAACAAATCAATCTCTCTCTAGGTTAGAGTTATTGTTAGAATTAGGGTTGGGGTTAGTGTTGTGAATAGGGGTTAGGGTTACAATTATTGTTTGACGTTTCCTTATTTGAGAAGAAGGAGATATTTTTTTAGAGTAACGGTTCAGAGTTCACAAGAGCAAAGGACGACCATTAAAACTATCTGGTTCCTTGATCTGATTTCCTCGATGGCTATCCACGCAAGTTAATCTCATTTTATCCTTACAAGTTGATGTTTTCTCATCCATGTATGTCCCATTTATTGTTTCCATCAACATAGAACAACTTGTAGCCGACTCATCATTTCCATTTATGTACTCGTCCTATACATTATCAATTATTATTTTTGTGTGTTGAAATGACGTAATTGGACCGTGGGATAGGCTATCTAAAAATTGAGTGGAAGTTATCATGGCTACACAGTTTCCTTAGGAAATATTTTCTGAAATGATGACCGCGTCTAATTGTAGTTACTCCAAAATAGCCTTTGTTACATTCTTTGGTGGATACAAGTGTGATCGACCTTACCAAAGGACTGAGGAAGGTCAAGAGTTTATATCCTCTTGTACTAGTATTCTTACCAAGCCACCATACAACATGGAGATATAACATATGTTACATCCAAATCATCCATACTAGAATAGACGAATATTGTCACACAACAACTGACAAGTGTTCATACATATTAGGGAAACTACCGTCCAAAATTTAGAATGATAATTTGAGCTGAATACAAGTTGGCCACATGACTACCTCCAAATTTAACCACCATCAGGGTTCTATTTTATCTTAGGCATACTCAGACCTTCCAATTTGAGTGAAGTCGATACTTGCTACCTATCCATGTTAGTACAATAGTCGAAGCACTCACACACACAGTAAAGCCTCCCGTTAATTCACTGCAAACACTAAAAAAAACCAATGCATTTACTATATCATTAAACATTACAGTTGAAACTTTACTAAAGTTGAATCTTCTCACTTTTTTTTGGGCAGTGCACTAATTTTTATGTACATAGTACATATATTTAATTGCTCTTACAATTAATTTTTTGGCAAATACAAAATTACTACTTTCTTGTATGTAATACATTACCTTGTATATTTAATGTAGACAATTTTGATGTATATTTATTTTTTGATGTCTTCATTGTATCATTTTAAGAAAATAGATGTATTGAATTACTTTTACAATTTTGTCAACAAATTATTTCTATGTACCTGATTGATAGAGTAGAGTTGGTGGTTCCTATAATCCCATGATGGACACATCTACTTTTTTAAATTAAACTAGAACAAACAAATGACCCTGGTGTGGCTTTTCACCGTTGTATGATTATATGAACTTATTGTATTTCCTATTTTAATTATGTAGGAGATGTTAGAAATATATCACATGGTAAAAATATGATTTATTATTCAACTTATAAACTTCATTATATGGGATAACATAGGAAATAAAACTAATTTATAATAAGAAATCTTCAAATGTTAATGTCAAAATATAATACAAAATAGACATTGCCAATTAACGTATGAATAATTTATTGCAACTAAGATTACAAAAAAAAGTTTCAACTTATCACTACTCAAAATTATAATTACACAAATACAACAAACAATAGAAATAGAACAAAATGAAAATAACATAGAAAAAAGGCGTAACCATTGCCCACTCAGGTGCGATTGCCAGTTGATATTGTTTTGTTATACATCTGGAGGAATTTGGGACTGATGTAGGATAATTTTGTGAGGGCACTGAGTCTAACTTATTCATCTCCCCTCTCAGTTATTCTAACACACTTTTTTGCATTTTTGGCTAAATCCAAAACTTCCATAGAAAGTACCTAGCAAAAAAACTCTTATGGGAAGTGGACTTGACTTTCTACTTATAATAGGCTTTATGCTTATTAGTTCACGAGATAGAGAAATACTATTGCATTCACTAGGTCTAACAAATGAATCAATGAGTGTTAGAATTAAAATAGTTTGACCATATTTCATAATGTATATTTTTATATTTAAAAAAACACAAATTAATTTATAGTGCTATAAATTTTTTATATTTGTTACCCCAAATTTTTGAAATTATTAATTCGACCCATCTTTGCACTTTTTATTGAGTCTTTATTGATGGGATGTCAGGTTGTTTCCTTAACTCTCAAACCAAATATGGATGATAAAAAAGTTCCTATTGCTATGCAACTCCCTAACAATGAAAGCATATTGATTGCTCAGACATAGTACAGGAGGCCCTTTATGAAGTCGTGTGCAACATGGATTTATCATCTCATCTATTGGACTTCAACAAAACCTATTTTCAAAGATTGATCTTTCCTTTCAATTCACTTATCCCACTTTAGTTGGAAACTATGTGCATACAAGGGGAGGTGATGAGAATTTTCACCCATATGTAAATTGCCAAGTGTTTGGGTTTGATAAAGATGAAAATAGCTTGATTTAAATGGGAAAAAGATCTGTGGGAAACATATCTTACAATCAATTAGCCCAGCTTAAATATCACACACTAAGATTTGACTTCTTAGGTGGCTTGTGTGCCCGCCCTTGTTCTATTTTGTCCAGTTTTCTAGTCTCATTATTTGAGGTCCTACCCTGATCCATCATAGCATGGATGACATTTTCATACTTTTGACTATCTTGATGATACACTATTTTGGTACATTAGACATATTTTGACAGTGATTTCATATCATTAGACATTATGTAATGATTTTTAAATTATGATGATGATGATGTTAGGATATACTTGTATATGCTTATGATTGACAAATCTTGATGATATGATATAGTTGAAAACTGGTTTCTAAATCTTATGTTTGGATTTCATATTGACATGTAAATTATGATTCGAAGTGAAATTGATGTTGATTGAAATTATATAATATGCTTCTAGGATACTTGTGATAGTTGGTTTCATACATTACATGATGATGAGGTTTAACAATAATAGATGAGTACATATATTTACAAGTGGAAATTTAATTATATATGTATTTTCATTTTTGATGAATCTAGTGAAATGCAAGTGTTAATGGATAACTGTATAATATTATCATTAATTTTGCATTATTATATACATGTTTTATTTCTTGAGCTATTGATATTTTGATCGAGTGTGCAGGAAATTGACCATGGATTTAAAATGCGGGGAATCAAGAATGGATCAATGTGAAATCAGTGAAAAACCAAGGTTTACTCTATGAAGAGATATAACCTCGTTGTTACGTATTTTATTTAGTAAATGTGATGTTTGGATGTATTGTAAATTGTAAATATGTGGATTATCCAACTTGGAATGCCATGTGTAGATGTAATGTGTTGTGTCTTATGTTGTGTCAACTGACACTTGTACATGTGAGTTGGCATGACCAAGTGAGTTAGGTTGGGACTAGACATTCGCCCTAGAGTCACCATGTAGTGTCCCCATTTAGGGTTTCTTGTTTGAAGAGCCAAAAGTGGAAGTCCCAATGTTTAAATTCATAAGTTAACTCTTAAAAGGGATAAATAGAGCCCTAGGAGTTTGTTTTGGTTAAAATTAGCTATCCTAATAGGTGTACTATGGGTTAGGGGTTAATTTTTCACCAATAGAGTACCCAAAACTCATTTATGGCCTTGGAAAAAGTACCCTTTTTGAGAGTGACGAATATGAAAGAGTCTTTTCTTATTATGAGGGTTAGGTGAGAGTTTCCCTTTTAGTGGAAGTTTAAAGGAGTTAGTGGGTTGATTGCCCACTTTCCAAACTTGGAGACTTCTAGTTGGATTAGGTAGATTGAAGAATTTTGCCAAGGGAGAAAAATCTAAGGAAATGAAAAGATCATCTTCAACTTCATTCATGCCATTGCTTGGAGCAAGGTTGGTGATCTCTTGCCATGGAAGGCTATGTTTTGATGTATTTGTGTTTTAGCATTGTAAATGATTGTAGCATGAAGCTTGTGATGTTGTCTTCATTTTGTGTTTTGTGAGATATTGTTTTCATTTTCTTTCTTTTGAAATGGATGTTGTTTTTTGGGTGTGCAAGGCTACACTCACCCTTGGGAGGGAAGAGAGGCTTGAGGGTGAAAGGATTTAGTTGGAAATTCTCAAATAGTGTAGAGTCTCTTCTCATGGAGAAAAAAGACATGACATGGAGTATGGCCTCCGTGTTGTCATTCTTTTATTCTACACATTTGGGGGCCATAAGGGGAGAAAGTTGTATATGTGAAAAATAATGAGTTGTGTTATGAGCCTTGTGAAGACAATTTCATGTATGTACTATTTTTTTTATGGATTCTCTTATTTGGGTTCATTTTCCACCTTCACCCCTTATCATGGGTCCAAGGTGATCCATTGTGAAACCAAGGGTTTGGGAGTTCAATGTTTTTTCATAGTTGCATATATGTGTTGTTGTGTAGAATATTTGTTTCCCATCCATTCTTGGTTCCCCAAGCTCGAGGGTGGCCTTGTAAAAGCCTAGGTTGGGAGGTGGGCTTCCATGGTTATGGTTCAAAGTAATTTGCAGGTTTAGGTTGGAGCTCAAATTGGATAAAGAGTGTTATAAAGCTACCCTTATTGTGCAAAGCAAAGAGAATGGTCACATTGTTTTCTTTATGTAAAATATTGCAAAAGAGAACTTTGGTTGTAATATTTAACATTGTTGAAACTTCTATTAGTGATGTACTCATTTTATTTCTAGTAGTATTTGGAAGAATACAAAAAAAAGAATCATTTGCATGTAGATGTTATGATGTTCATGGAAGAAACAAAGTACCCATTAATGTATAGTTTTCCTTAAATAATTTGATGCACTCTATTGTTGTTGAAAAGCTCAATAAGATAGAATTGAACATTTTACATTGTTGTTAAGGGCCTTGATTGGTAAACTGTCTAAATAAACTATTTGCCAAATTAATTGACAACCTTATTAGAATATAATATTATGTTATTTTTGGAATTAAATTATCAATCTTATTTAAATGTAGTATTATGTGACAATTTAACTAACTATTAAGCGATTATAAACCTAGTCGACCAAGTTTAACGTTAAAGTTATTTCTACATAATTTTAAATGGATTAACGAAAGCCAAGTTAATTAATGTTTTAATATTGTAGTTGGAATAGTGTCAATTTAACAAAAGTTGGACATTCAATTATAATAATTAGAAAGTTTTTTATAGTTAATCATCAAATTTAATTACTTATATTGGAAATTTAAATAATAGTTAAAATTTAATAATAGTTTAATTAAATCAACAATGTTAAGACTTTATTAAATTGCTAAGGGGTGTAAATTATGTTGAAATGAGGAATAATTCAAGGGTGTAACATGACCCAATTATACTTAGTAAGTTAATTAATTTTCATCATCAAAACTCTATTAAATGAGATTTTAAAGCTAAATTTATCAAGGATAATTAAATACATCAAATATTATTATTATGATTTTATGTAACACTTGCCCCTAGCATTAGGGGGGAACTTGATTAACGTGTTTAATTTAGATTAATGAACCCAACTTGATAATTAAATCAAAAAAAATCTTGACTACACTTCCTCAAGCGATCATGTCAAGGGATGTTGACAATCACCATGATTCCCCTCGACCTAATTCAAATTTACTCATTAAACCTATAGAAGTATATCTAATTCTTTGATGATGTAACCTAGTATGGAAACTTAGTTAACACTTAAACCTATACAACTACAACTTTAGATAATTTAACATGTTAAATAAAAAATTTATTAGTGTATTTTTGGTGTCATTTTTGGGCACGACATTTTGGTATCAAAGCATAGATTCAACACTAGGAACCTAAACCCCTTACATATCAACTCATAACCTTTAAGATTTTAAATTGTACTTGTACGATGCCTCTCATTACTTGATAGGCTCGCCGATGTGGGAAAGGTCCTAGATGTGCTTGTGTGGCACAAGAGAATGTAAAACAAGAGGTAGAGGGTGCTGGAGAGGAGCAGAGACCTCCTCCCGAGAAGCCATAGAACCCAAAATAGGATGTACTAAGTGCACTCCAAAACCTCATTGGGATTATTATGTATAGATTATGACCAGGAGACCAGTAGATAGGACCAGGGGCAGTAGCCCATTATCGAATTAGGAGTCCTCCTCCTAGACTTGTAAAGGGAAAGGAAGACCATGAGGGTGAGTCAGTGCATATGCTAGAGCCACCACCAAGGATAGTTGATTGAGTGGTTGGAAGACCACCCCAAGTTGAAGGGGATCAGATTAGAGAGATTCTACGCCTTCAACCACCACCTTTTACAGGGTCTATGGATGGGATTGAGGCTGAGGCTTAGTTATTGAGCTTGGAGGATTGTTTTGGGTTACTTCCTTATGGGAGAGACCTAAAAGCATGATTTTCTATTCACTTGCTGAGAGGAACTGCTTCTACATGGTGGAGGAAAGAAGAGTTTAAGAGTCATTTTCTCATAGACACCCTCACTTGGGACAATTTTTTAGAGATATTTAGAGCCAGATATATGTTAGAGAAGTTCAAACAATGTCACATAGATGAGGTCCATGAACTCTAGTAGAGGGGACTCATAGTGGCCCAGTATGAGAGAAAGTTTCTCGAGCTCCTTCCCTAGGTAGACTACATGCAGGATGAGAAACTTCAAGTCAATCACTTCATAAAGGGATTGAATCATGCTATATCAGTATGGTATGCATGGCACCTCCAAGAGATTTACATTTTACTATTGAGAGGACCATGGTGGCTGAGGAGATACATAATATATCTCATGATTCACGGGATAGGTCTCAAAACCAAAATCTCGTACCTCAGACTTACGGTTATTAGAGACCCCATTGGAAGGGGAATCAAAGACATTCATCTAGGCCTTTTAGAACCCCTTAGCCCTAGCCATAGCATACTCAACAAATTCATATGTATAGGCCACCTCAGGGGCAGCAGGGCTCTAAGCCTAAGAAGTGGCAATCATAGGGGCCCAAACAAGAACAGAGATCATAAGCACTGTATACACCTCCAACTAGGAATCAAAAGTCCACTAGGGGTGGTTTCATTGGGTCCAATAGGACTGGGGGCCAACAATAGTCGAGGCCATAGGGGATACAGATTCAGGCATGAGGACCTTGTTACACATGTGGTTCCATGGGGCATATAGCTAGGGATTGTCCAATGGGGAAAATAGTTGGCAGTCAGAAAGTGGCCACTTTAGAGCCCATAGTGGGAGACATGGGTAGATCTCACCGATTTTTTGTAGTGGTTGATAACTACTAGGCCAAGCACTTGGCCAATGTTATAGAGGTTTCAAGTATGATCCATGGTAGTAAAATTACTATTTTGTATGATTCAGGAGCTGCTGATTCATTTATTTCTCCATTGGTAATGGAGCATTACCTCAGGTGCTAGAGTGTATTTTAGATCCCTTGTCAGAGATTGTCAGATGTAGATAGGAGACATGTACACTACAAATGACCTCCACATTATACCTCTAGGTTCTTATGATGTATTTCTTGCATGGATTGGCTTTGTGCCCATAACACCAAGATGGACTACAGACAAAAGAGGGTAGAGCATGTGGATGATTTTGGTACTCCCACAAAAATTTTAGGAGTTCAAAGGCCCATATATCTTCTTGTGATCTCTGCTATGTAGCTTAAGCGATGCACACATAAGGGATGTAAACTATTAGTTATTACTATTAGTGATAGGGAGGAGGAGAAGGAGGTGGAACCTTCCCTTGATGACCATCCTATATTGCAAGAGTTTGCAGATGTTTTTCCCTCAGAGCTACCTTGTATGTTTCCACCTAGGGAAGTTGACTTCCATATAGACCTTGTGCCAGGAGTTGAGCCAGTATCTAGAGCACCTTACAAGATGACCACTCACAAGCTTGATGAGCTCAAGATTCAGTTGGAGTAGCTCTTGGAGAAAGATCTTATTCGCCATGGTGTTCCACCTTGGGATGCACCTATCATCTTCATTAAGAAGAAGGGTGGATCTCTTAGGTTGTGCATGGATTATCACCAGTTGAATAAAGTAACCATTAAGAATTAGTATCTACTTCCTAGGATTGATGATTTATTTGATCATCTATAGAGTTCTCAAAGATAGATATAAAGTTAGGGTACCATTAGTTACAGACTATGGAGAGTGATAGATCCACAAGACTAATTTTTGTATGAGGTATGGCCACTATGAGTTTACTGTGGTTCTATTTGACCTCACGAATGCCATAGTTGTATTCACGAGTCTCATCAATGGAGTATTCTGTACATTTTTGGACAAATTTATAGTAGTGTTCCTGGATGATATATTGATTATTCTCAGAATGAGCATGAACATGAGGACACCTGAGATAGTTTTTGTAGTGTTTGAGAGTAAAAAGTTATATTGCAGCTTGTCAAAGTGTGCATTTTTCAGATAAGAGGTCCACCATCTTGGACATGTGATATCAGGTGATGGGATCATAGTTGAACCATCAAATATTAGACCCATTATGGATTGGCCAGCACCTACCAGTGTGACTGAGGTCAGGAGCTTCATTGGGTCAATAGACTATTATAGAGAGTTTGTTGAGGGGTTTTCTAGAGTGGCACACCTTATCAAATCCCTTCATAAAAAGGGAAATAAATTTGAGTGGAAGGAGAAGTGTGAGAGAGAGCCTTTCAGGAGATCAAGAGAGCTTTGATCAGTGCACCTATCCTTATAGAGCCAGATCCTTTAACAGACTTTGTGGTATGCACAGATACATCTTTAGATTTTCTAGGAGTTGTCCTTATGCAAGGTGGTCAAATACTGCCTATGAGTCTAGGAAACTTAAGAATCATGAGCTTATTACCCTACACATGACCTTGAGCTAGAAACAATGGTTCATGCCTTATTGATGTGGTAACACTTCCTATTGGGTCACCATTTTGAGCTTCATTTAGATCATTAGAGCCTACAATACATATTTACTCAGTCAAACCTTAATGCTCGACAGAGGAGATGGATGGAGTTCCTATGTGAGTATGATTTTGATGTTCATTTCATCAAGGGGAAAGAGAATGTTTATGTAGATACATCGAGCTAGAGGAGACATGAGCTATCAACTATGAGCACTCACACAAATTTTAGAGTGTATATTGCAGCATTTGCATAAGGATGAGTTTTATACAGAGATATATTAGTTGGTCCAATCTCAGAGACCCCTGGAGGGGAGATATTCAGATTTTTCCCTAGAGTTTGATGGACTTTTATTTCATAGAGGATGCATTTATGTACCTTCTATCAGAGGATTCCATTATTTAATTATGCTTGAGGGTCATATAGCACCTTATGTAGTGCATCCTAAAGTTAAGAAGTTACATGTAGATTTGAGACAACTTTATCATTGGCCAGGTATGAGATTGCATATTGCTTGAATTGTGGCTAGATGCCTAGAGTGTCATAGGGTTAAGGCAGAGCACCGCCATCATGGTGGGATTCTTATGCCACATGAGATACCAGAGTAGAAGTGGAACACTATTTCTATGGATTTTATTGTTGGTATTCCTATGTCTTCTCCCCACCATCATGGTGATAGTTGTCAAGTTGACCAAATTTGCCCACTTTTTACCTGTGTGTAGTATATTCACTGCACCAGCAATAGCACAGGTGTTCTTGCAGGACATTCTTAGACTTCATGGCATACGCCGAGAGATCATATCAGACAAGGATTCTCTCTTTACATCCTCCTTTTGGAGAGACTACAGGCATCATTGGGCAGTAGGCTCAATTTTTGTACAAAGAGGGTCAACCAGGTGTTGGAGGATATGTTATGCATGTATGTGATGGATCAGCAATCTATATGGGAGGATTACCTACACTTAGTTGAGTTTTCATATAACAATTAGCATCATACATCATTGGGTATGCATCCTTATCAGGTTTTATATGGTAGACCATGCATGAAACCATTGAATTAAGACACAATTGAGGATAGAGTTTCCATTGGGCCAAAGTTAGTCAGGGATATGGAGCAGAAAGTAGTCTTGATAAGGCAGTGTCTTAGAGAGGCTTGGGATAGACACAAGAAATATGTAGATGCTAAGAGGGTTGATAGACTCTTTATGGTTGGAGATAGAGTATTCTTGAGAGTGCATCCACACAAGAGTCTAATCCATTTTGGAAAGGTCTCTAAGCTTGCACCTTGGTTTTTCAAACCATTCAAGATCCTAGAAAAGATAGGACCAATTGCATATCGTCTAGCTTTGCCACCTAGTCTGTCATGCATCCACGATGTTTTTCATGTTTCAGTATTAAGGAGATATATTTATAATGAGTCCCATATTATAGATTAAGATGCCTTGTAGGTGGAGTTGAACGTGCAGTTGGATTTGGATCCATCCGCATATTGGTGTGATGGAAGTTGGCCCTTCGAGGCAGAGAGATGGACAAAGTTAGAATCCAGTGGGATTGTTATGATTAGGTCACAACATCATGGGAGGATGCAACATGGATGAGAATTGAGTACCCCCATCTTTTTGATGAACTCCAGGAGGAAGTTCATACCTAGGGGGATGATGTGAGGTCCTACCCTGACCCATCATAGCATGGCTAACATTTTCATATTTTTGACTATCTTAATGATACACTATTTTGGTACATTAGACTTATTTTCACAATGATTTTATATCATTAGACATTATGTGGTAATTTTTACATTATGATGATAATGATGTTAGCATATACTTTTATATGCTTATGACTGACGGATCTTGATGATATGATATAGATAAAAACTAGTTTCTGAATCTTATGTTTGAATTTTATATTGACATGTGAATTATGATTTGAAGTTAAATTGATGTTGATTGAAATTATATAATATGCTTCTAGAATACTTGTGATAGTTGGTTTCATACATTACATGATGATGAGGTTTAACAATAATAGATGAGTACATATATTTACAAGTGGAAATTTAATTATATATGTTATTTTCATTTTTGATGAATCTCATGGAATTCAAGTGTTAATGGATAGTGTATAAAGTTGTTATTAATTTTGCATTGTTATATGCATGTTTTATTTCTTGAGCTATTGATATTTTGATTGAGTGTGCAGGAAATTGACCATGGATTTAAAATGTGGGGAATCAAGAATGGATCAATGTGAAACCGGTGAAAAGCTAAGGTTTACTCTATGAAGCGATATAACCTCATTGTTACATGTTTTATTTAGTAAATGTGATGTTTGGATGTATTGTAAATTGTAAATTGTAAATATGTGGATTATCCAAGTTGGCATGCCATGTGTAAATGTAATGTGATGTGTGTTATGTTGTGTCAATTGACACTTGTACATGTGAGTTGGCATGACCAAGTGAGTTAGGTTGGGATTAGACATTCACCCTAGAGTCACCATGTAGTGTCATTATTTAGGGTTTCTTGTTTGAAGAGCCAAAAGTGAAAGTACCAACATATAAATTTGTAAGTTATCTCTTAGAGGGTTTTTGGAGGGCTAGAAATGGAACCCTAGGAGTTGGTTTGGGTTTAAATTATTTATCCCAATAGGTGTACTATGGGTTAGGGGTTAATTTTGTATCAATAGACTTCCCAAAACTTATTGATGGCCTTGGGAAAAGTACCATTTTTTAGAGTGACAAATTTGAAAGAGTTTTTTCTCATTATGAGGGTTAGGTGAGAGTTTCCCTTTTAGTGGAAGTTTAAAGGAGTTAGTAGGTTGATTTCCCTCTCTCCAAACTTGGAGACTTCTAGTTGGGTTAGGTAGATTGAATAATTTGGCCAAGGGAGAAAAATCTAAGGAAGGGAAAATCTCATCTTCAACTTCATTCTTGTCATTTCTTGGAGAAAGGTTGGTGCTATCTTGCCATGGAAGGATATGTTTTGATGTATTTCTATTTTAGAATTGTAAATTCTTGTAGTATGAATCTTGTGATATTTTATGCATTTTGTGTTTTGTGAGATCTTGTTTTCTTTTTCTTTCTTTTGAAATGCATGTTGGTTTTTGGTGTGCAAGGCTACACTCACCCTTGGTAGGGAAGAGAGCCTTGATGGTGAAGGGATTTAGTTGGGAATTCTCAAATAGTGTAAAGTATCTTCTCATGGAGAAGGGGGATATGGCATGGAGTATGGCCTCCATATTTTCATTCTTTTGTTCTATGCATTTTGGGGCCATAAGGGGAGAAAGTTGTATATGTTAAAAGAGAATAATGAGTTGTGTTATGGGCCTTGTGAAGGAAATATCATGTATGTACTATTTTTTTTATAGATTCTCTTATTTGGGTTCATTTTCCACCTTCACCCCTTATCATGGGTCCAAGTTGATCCATTGTGAAACCAAGGGTTTGGGAGTTCAATGTTTTTTCATGGTCACATATATGTGTTTTTGCATGTAGAATATTTGTTTCCCATCCATTCTTGGTTCCCCAAGCTTGAAGGTGGCCTTTTAAAGGCCTAGGTTGTTAGGGGAGCTTCCATGGTTATGGTTCAAATTTATTTGTAGGTTTAGGTTGCAACTCAAGTTGGATAAAGAGTGTTATAAAGTTTCCCTTGTTGTGAAAACCAAAGAGAATGGTCACATTGTTGTCTTTATGGAAAAGCTTGCAAAAGAGAACTTTGGTTGTAATATTTAACATTTTTTAAACTTCTATTAGTGATGTACTCATTTTATTTTCTATTAGTATTGGAAAGAATATAAAAAAAATAGAATCATTTGTATGTAGATGTTATAATGTTCATGGAAGAAACAATGTACCCATTGTATTATAGTTTTCCTTAAATAATTTAATGCATTATATTGTTGTTGAAAAGCTCAATAAGATAGAATTGAACATTTTGCATTGTTGTCTTAGTATTGAAAATAGTTTGGGATAAAAGTTTTTGCTAACAATATATCTTTCCAACTTGTCTCTTGATACCTACTTTAGAGTGTCAATTTTTTAATAGTTAAAATGTATTAAATTCCCTTGTGTAATTGACAATATCAAGTCACTCAACACTTTTATATATGACAACTTTGTTATTCTAAACAAGTAGTTTCACATGTTTATGACTCATTAAATCAAATTATTGGGACATAATTATGATAATCTTTACCTTTAAAATTCAACAATAGGGAGATAGAACAAAACTTGAGGAAAAAATATAAGTCTTAATAATTATTGTGTATTAATCAAAATTAAGATTGGAATACGTAATTTCAAATGAAAATGAATAAATATAGAAGATACATTATGATTTGTTGATTTTTCTTTTGAAATGATTTAAATTTTATGATTATGCAATAGATGTCAAGGTATGATATTGAAATAATTTTTATAAGAAAAATCACAATTTATAACTAATATCTATGTTGTCTTGAATTTAATCATGCCTACATTAACCCAATCCATTTGGTAAGGTTCCATATTTTGCATGTGGTTTTCTCTACAATTATATTTGATCTCTTATATCTAGCTTAGGTGTTATAAAAAATGAGTGTTAAAAATACCTTGTGGGGATTTGTTGTGAGGAGATTGAATAATGGAACTTTTGTGATGTAGAATTTTTTCAATGGGTAAAAGATTGATGGCATATGAAACAATGGTTGAGAACACCTATGATGAATTACTATGTTTTGATAAGTTACACTTGTAATGCCCCAGGGAACCCAAGAGACATTAACCTAAAACATGATACTATGTTTGCCGAATGATTTTTTTAAGAGTTTACAATTGATAAAGAATTAACAATGCAGAAGCAATAAAACATAAGATATACATACTAAAAAATGCAACTTATTTACAGATTACAAATCCTAAGGGTTCCATGATGTAGAATTACGTAAGTTAACTAATCTACTAAAAGCAATTGAACAATATAACATCTTCATATAATGCAACTGAATAACAATAACATCATCCCATAAATGAAACCTAGATACAACTGATATCATAATGAACAAACATCCACTGCACAAGTTGCAGGGTATGTGGTAAAACCAAGTATGAAGTACAATACAATAGTCCAAGAATGTCACAACTGATACAATGATATAGAATACAAGATAAGAAAGCTAAGATAAAGTCTCCAACAATGAAGAACAAGAAGGTACAACAACATCAAGGATCATCCAAGCATAAAGTCACGAACGTTTAATCTCAATGGTAATAAGAATCACTATCACCCGACCAAGTGGAACCAAACATCCACTCCCACCGTGCTGAGGAGATAACAACATGACCCACTCGGATAACAAAGCCAAAGAAAGAAGTGAAAAATAATCAAAGGGATCCCGATAGCTCTCTAACTCCAGGGAAACTGACACATGTAGGAAAACTAGACTATGTATAGGAAGGTGTCAACATATACGTCTAACCCCAACACTTAAGTGACCATATACGGTATCAATGAATCATCAACCAAATGAAGCCATTAAATATGCTAGAACCATACCTCACAGGGCAGAAAGCATCATCTCATCCTCCATCTTAGCCTATACAAGCGCTCAAGCATGGGTGAGGTACGATATCTTATTAATTCATTTTAGACCCCCCAATTATGTATTATGTTATCACTTGATTAAGAAAAACTTATAATAAGCGATCATGGATGCCACTTGTGAGCCTCGACACTTATTGTAAGCCATCCCATTCTACACAACTAGATAACCTACCCTAATGCTCCAACCAAAAGAACTAAAAGAAAGCAAAAACCATGAGGACTTCTCATAAATGATAATTTAAGATAATCACCAAGGAAAATGCTGAAGCATAACAAATAACATATCATCCTATACAAGGATCAAAATTGTCCATCCCATACTGGACATCTCAACAGAACAATACAAATTCACGTATTATTACAAGATCAATGATCATCAAAACATCACAAGAACCCATCTCCAAACATTGAGTAACATAATCCAAATGATAATCATTCAGAACACTGAACCACCATAATAGTAGAAATAAGGTGACCAAGTTAATTAGGACTCAACACAAAAGTGGTCATCACCTTTTCATGGTTAAATAACATGATGATCAGAGACTCAGAGAATACACAACACAAGCAACATGTGTATACAAAAAAATACAAGAACCAATCAAGATATAAAAATAGTTATAAATTTTCCACAATATAAACCCAAGTAGTAAAGAGATAAAATCATAAAATAATTCAAGTCCCAGAAGACAAAATCCCTCCTAGAGCATCACTCTACCCATAACGATAATTAACCACAACAAAAGCAAAATAAAACTCCAATTAAAATAACATATCCATATATAAACTATCTTCTGATCAAATAATATAATTAACATTAAGTCTTACCCCAAATTAATTATGAGTTAATTAAATTATTCATAATCCTCGATCCATTATTATTAACTTAGGATCTTATAAATATATTTCAAATCCCTTTCTCATAATCGGACTCTTAAATTTAAATATAAATTTAATTTTAAAAGTAATATATAATCCAAAATATAAGTCCTTAACGATTTATGTTATAACCTAAAGATACTTAATTAATCAAAATATTAATCAAATATTATTTAAAAATAAAATATTTAACAAAATTAATAAAAATTAATCTACATTAACAATCAATAAATATTAACTATAAACATTTATAAATAAACTAATATAAAAATAAATTTTAAAAATTAATTAATCTAATCTAATTTTAAATAAATAATAAATAAGATAGACAAAACTCATTTTCAACTTAACCTTTATTTAAAATAAATAATAAAAGTAAATCTTAGTAAGGGGTTATGTGGCCCCCACTCTGGTTTTCTTTTCTTTTTTTCTCTTTTTTGTTTTTCTTTCTTAAAAATAAATAAAGATAATTGTTTTATTTGTTATTTTAGAAATAAATATTTTTTATATTAATTTATTTATTTTGAAATAAATAAATAATATAAATATAACCTTTTTTTAATATATCTTTAAAAGATACCAATTATCATAAAATCAAAAATAAATTTGTTTTCTTTTTAATTTAAAAAAGAGGTCATTTCTATATACAAATATATAACAGATAATTATTTACTATATTGACTTATTATTATTATTTTTTTAACAGAAGGAACAATCCAACAAGATGAAAAATATAATTATTTTTATTTTAATTCTAAGAAACAATTTTTTTTAATTTCCTAAAACATATATTTTTAACCAAATATTCTAAAATGGTTTCTATTGAAAATTTATAAACGGATTATGCCCATATGAAAAATAATAAACGCATGCTCATATATATATATATATATATATATATATATATGGTTCAATGTCAAGGGTTTTAACAAAGTTTTTTAATCAAACCCTAATTGAATCAATCTGAAGTTTACTAATGTTTGCCTGAATTTCCTCAAAGAGAGCCTAGGGTTTTAACAGATTCTCCTAAACATAGTTTCCTCTAAATTGAATATAAAGGTTTATAGATTTGACATACAAACAAGAAAACATAACCACAAAATAATACCAATAACCATATTCTGAGATTGATAGACACAAAGCAGACAAGGAATTTCACACAAGGGATTTCAGTATCTCAGACACATAGAAGACGAAGATTCGAGTACTATAATCAAGGATTCAAACCGTACCTCAAACCACCAGCTGACATAAGTAATGGAAAACAATCCAAAACCTTGAAAATTCTAAGCTTTCACAATTTCCTTCCAATCCAAATCCATAGCCAAAACCTGTAAAAATTTGTGCAACCAGTGTGTGCCCAAAAATGGCCAAAAGAAACCTGATAAAGAAAACCTACTCAACCTAGGGTTTCCACGGCTCATGAAACCCTAAAATAAAACTCAACTGAAAACTCAAATAAGAAAATTAGAAAAATAGAACTCAACTTGAAATTAAGTAAAAAGAATTAATTTATTAATTACAAGCACTTTCTAATGACATATAACTGATTGAATGTTTGAAGATGTTAAGTTGATCACCGAAATGCAGAAAGATAATGCAAGACATTAAATCAGTTAATGGGTTGTATTGTCAATGATGTCAACTTGATATAATCTGATCGGTTATATACAAAGTGTCAAAGGTTTCAGAGAATCAGAGAGATAAATATTATGCTTTCAGTAATGCATAAAATATTAGCATTCACTAAGTGACTACAAACACCGACGGGCAGTGCACCTCGATGGACAGAAAAACCTGAAAGTAAAGTCATAGTGTTGCTCGAGAAAGAAACCCAACAAGCATTACCAATGAGCAAAATCACAAGCATAACCGACGAGCAGAACTTCACAGTGATGCCCGACGGACAAACAACCCTGACGGAGATGCCCAAGGAGAACTGAAGTGTTGACCGAAGCTGTTGTGGGTCCACAACACACACTCCATGTTGGTCCTCTAACCATGGGGACCCCCCTTCTTTTTTGTGTCTTTTTGGTCTTTTGAGTTTGCCCCCTTTCCCAGTCCCTCGCAAATCAGTCTCATTATCAGCCTGTTGAACAAAGCCAAGACACTTTTTTGGCCTTTTCGCCCTTTCAGTGGACCTTAAGTCCTCTGAAAGGCTAAAGCTTGACCCTTTCAGTGTTTTTGACCTTTGAAAATACCAAAATGCCAAAAGTATCTACCTTCAGGCTTTCAGTGTTTAGGACAGTGAAACATCAAAAGTGTTGATGTGCCCCCCCCACAGGCTATATAATGGCTTAAAGCCCTAAAATGACATTCACTTCATTGTTTTAGTTTTCGGCGTCCTCCAAACTCCTCGCAAATTTGTAATTTTTCAACTTCACTCCTCTTGGGTCTTCTCTGCGTCTACGGCCTCTTGTCCCCCCATCTTCCACTCCTAGCTCTTGAGGTAGGTTCGCTCGCCATTTTATTTGTTTTTTCTTTTTCTTTCATTCGCAATTTAAGGTTTTGTCTAGTTTGTGCACCTCGCCCAAAATCTTAGGGTTCTTTTGCACCCTCAACCTTATGGTGGGAGGCCTCCCCTTGTCTTGTCCTTCTTGACATCTCTTTCGCGTCTGCCCTCTTCAAGTTTTTTCCATTTTGTTTCCTTGTCGCGACCTCTGTCACAGTTTTTCGACCTCTGAAAGGCCAAAAATCGGGTCCGTTTTGTCACCCAAGTGCTCCTCAGAGATTCGGCCTTTTTGGCATTTCAGACCTCTAAAATGTTTGAAACGCTGACAAGTCTGAATCTATGAAAGTGTTGTCTTCCTTGCGGGATTTTAAACTTTCAAAGTCCGAGATCACATTTGGACTTTCGGTGCCTGAAGAACCCTTTCAAACTATTGCACGCTAAAAGGTCCAACGGGTCTTGCTCATCAATGACTTCTCTTTCTCACTTTTGGCCCTTTTGGAATTTGAACCATTTTTCAACATCTGAAATGCCAAAAGGTCCAAAAGTGTGAAATCTGCATTTCTGGCTACTTAGAGAGCTTTTTACTCCTGTTTTCCTCAATTAGTCAGTTCTTTTTAGTTTCTACAAATGTCCAAGGACTAGAATAATTGGACAAATAGATCCTCCAGTGCAATTATCATAGGCCCCACAAGATGAAGGCCCTTCCACTTTTGATCAATCTCCTCCTATTACCAAAAAGGTCAAGAAAATGTATAAAAGGAAGAGAGCTTTTGTATCTCCCCAATTAGAGACCTTACTGGAAGAACCAGAAGAAGAGGAAGAAGTACCTCTAGTCAAAGGGACAAGATCCCAAAAGAGGAAGGAAAAGGAAACTACCAGGAAACATAAAGAGGACCCCAAGGAGCCAGACAATCCTTTGGAGGCCTTAGGATCAGATGAATTCTAGATATCTGACTTTGAAGGTCTAGAGGGATTTTCTAATCAAGGCCAAGATACCACAAATTATGCAATAGGGTATGACACAAGAGCTCCATCACTCTTCCAGCCCTAGGTAACCCTTACTCCACCTCTTGCTCAGTTCACCAATCTAGCACCTAACGTACCTATCACAGAGGTGATCTCTAACACATACCAAGGGCCTGTAAATCAAGATGCCCCGATAACCCGACCTAATAGGGGATAAGGGCATAGGAGAGGTCCCCACTACCACTCCACCGCCTCACATTCCTACTCCACCAACTACTCTCTCGCCTCCAATTCCTGTTCCACCACTATTTCTCCCAACTCCAACACCACCTCCGCCTCCAACTACTACTCTCACACTTCCCATTCCAACTCTTCCAACACATACTCCACCACCATCAGAATCTTTTCCTTTCTCCATCCCAACCCCCTGAGGATTAGTAAGTGCAAAATTCATGTCACCTTGCAAGACCACACTGAAAGATATGACAAGCCTTGATACAAAAGTGTTGATTAGCTCCTCAGGAAATGAAGACCAAGCCAAGGAAAAACAAGATAAGGCAGCAAAAGAAGAAGAAAAGGCAAAAGATGATAGGGAAGAAGGAGAAGGACAAGGATAAGGAATGAATGAAGGAGAAGGACAATAAGAAGGAATGAATGAGGGAGAGGGTGAACAGGGAGAGGATGAATAGGGAAAGGAACAAGAGGAAGGGTCAGATAAGGAAGTAACCCCGGGATCCCAAAACTTGGATTCAGTCCTTCAGTTTGCCCCATATGAACCAGTCACCACATTTAGTAAACCTACATGGTTCACTAAAGAGATTCAGTTGAGGAAAAGAACTTACATAGATGAAGACGAGGGGAAAGATACAAATATGGCTTCTGTAGGGCAAGCCTTTCACCAAAAAGGGTTCACATTACCAACAAAGACAATGTCCTATGTCACCCAAGACACTAGGGGTCAGTGGAAGGCATAGGTTGTAGTTCCTTCTACTAGAACCTCTCAAACACAAGAAAATCTAGAAGATTACACGTTTGAAGAGGTGGATTTGGGGGAGCCCACCAAGGGAGGGAGAAAAACATTGGCAGCCTTAGGGCTTAAACATGCTTTAGGGTTCATGAGTAAGGATGAGGACACCATAAAATCATTCACATAATAGAATGAATCTTTGAGGATGTTCATTCACAAGATGGTTGGTCCTATCAACCAAAGTTGTCGAGAGGCCTCACTGTAGGCAGTATTAGAGAAAAGGAACACCCTAGACTTGCCAACAGGTTTGACACCGTCTTTTATCCAAGCAAGTGCATATTGGAAGGGAGACTTTGAGCAGTATGGAGAAGAGGCCATCAAACATACATATAAGCCTTACAGGGTCATTTTTGTTGAAGCTACAAATTTGATAGACTTGATGGAGAATGAAGGTGGCCTGGACTCTGAGATAGACAAATGACAAGTCACCTTCTAAGACCTAGAAATAATGAAGAAACAACATTTCCAGATATTGGTGAAAATATATGAAGATGAAGAGCTCGACAACTTCAAGACCTGGACTAAATAGATGGCCAAGATCATTAAGGTCTATAAGAAATGTCAAGCCTCCATATTGGAGAAATAGAAAGAGGTCTTAGAATGGGTAGAAGAAATATATGTTTTCTTCACAGGAATTAGCCTCGACTTGTACCGAGATGAAGAAAAACATATCTTACAGCCATCAAAGGAAGTGGTCCAACAATTCAGGGACATTCTAGAAGGAATCAGTACCAAGGAGGCCATACAACAACTAGTCTATTCAAAAGAAGAGATGTTAAGGATGTCAGAACACAAAGAGGAGATCCAGTTCTTCACTTCCAAATTGACCATATTCAAAGAGAAGCAAGAACGAAAGGTCAATAAGGTAAAAAGGAAGGAGATAAACTATGAAGAAGTTTAGGAGATCATACAGAGGCTCCAAGATGCACACCCAAAATTATTCCCAAAATGAATCCTCAGACCCCTTGAGCATTTTTAAAAAAAGTAGTTTTAGCACTTAGCAATTTTAACCAAAGGTAGGTTTTGGCCTTTCGGCCCTCCTCAAACAATGCAGATTTCAACCTCCCAATTTTTTTGGCCTTTTGGCCTTCTATATTTTTTGGTCTTTCAGCCTCTGAAAGTGCCAAAAATTTCAAACCTTCAGGGTGGTTAGACACTTAGCAAATTTTTGGGCATTTAAAACATTGGAGTAGAGGTCGGGGGCTGAAAATCTGAGTGTTTCCAGAGAGATCACCTTTTTGCATGCCAGTTGAACTCCAGATCAGATTTATGGTTAACTTGAGTTTTTTTTGGAAGGACTAAGGATCCCCTATCAGTTCCCACTGCAATAAGAACCTTTAGATGAAGATTCCAAGGAAGAACTCCAAGAACCAAGAAGAAGACTCCAGTTCACAGAAGAAAACCTATCCTCTTTCTCTTTCTTTCTTGATGAGTTTGATCCCTCTTGCATGGACAAACTAATTCTAAATGGATTTAAAATCCATGCAAGTTATTCAATATCAGTTAGCATTAGTTTCTTTTTAGCTAAGCTTTAGTTTTAGTTTATTTTCATAAATTTAGACTCTCTGATGACCTAATTTCAGCATTTAGAGTTGGTAGATCAAAAAATCTATATACTGTAATCAAATCAATGTAATATGGTCAGATTCTTAATACAATAAAGATCTACATTTGGTGCTTCATTCTTGGTGTGTAAATTGTTGTCGTCTATGCGAATTGGTGAATGTGTGTATGCATTATTCATTATTTTCAAAGAGCCTTGTGTTTTTTTGTGTTTCAAATTCGCATTTACCTTATTTGGAGTTTGTTGTTGTCTACTACCTTGTTGTGACGAATGTGTGGAAGGGATCATCTATTGGTATTAACAATAAATTCATCTTGTGGGTGTGCACATCTTGGTGGCTTCATGATTTGATAGATTTTGAATATCTTGCATGAGTGAATTCATCTTCTCTCCAAATGCTTGCATCCATTGGATATAGAATTGTGACTTTGTCTGATTTATACCTCTTGGGTTTGTTCCAAATCTCCCCACTATTCAATTCACAAGGAAGGGTTTACAATGGTTTATGTCCATAGGATTTTGTTTCAGT
This sequence comes from Thuja plicata, assembly GCA_018584345.1. Lineage (NCBI taxonomy): Eukaryota > Viridiplantae > Streptophyta > Pinopsida > Cupressales > Cupressaceae > Thuja > Thuja plicata. Next base: position 191,437 of record MU225246.1, read on the forward strand.
AATTTACTTTACTTCTTGTTACCTTGCTCTGTTGAATTTTGTCTTAATCTAAAGTAATCATCTCGACATATAAAATATCACTTTAGTTAATTGAAAATCTTGTTAAAACATAAAACCCCAAAAACAGTACTAAAGATTGTTTTGCAGTAACCATTCACATTTATCTTTAACTGAGTAACCAAGAAGGTTGTGACCCGACCCCAGAGAACCTTAGGAATATATTTGTTATTCTTTCAAGAGATGAAATTGAATCTTGAGATCCTAGTGAGTTGGTTTGTGTAAAAACAACACTCAATAGAAGCTATCAAAGAGTTAACACCGAAAAAAACTAAAGTTCAGAAATGAAAAAATACTTAGTTGTCAAGAGCTAAAGATAGAGTTAGCTGGTTTTTAACATTGTTTTCATTGACAAGATAAATCCAAAGATAAGTAAAAGATTTAAAGATATTTTATTGAGTTGTCAAGGAGAAATCTATGGAATAAAACTGAAGTAAAGCTTTAAATCAAGATTGGCTAAGATTGTGGATCACACAAAGAACAAGAAAGTCAAGAACTTAGAAATGGTGATATCATGTCTATAAAGAGACAATCTAATTTATTATGAATTAGGAGAGTGAATAGAAAATAAGGATGCTAAAGATAAACTGATGAAGAACAACTTCATACAGCCCTAATCAATCAAGCTGAGGAAAGAGCTAAAGATTTCTGCGAACACCGAGCAACAGAGAAGCAGAACGTCACCGAGAAGAAAGAAGTGGAGAAAAGGTATTGAAAAGATACATTAATAAAAAATGTATTATGAGCTTACAATATATCTAAAATTATGTAAGTCTAAGTTGTATGTGTGAACATATAATTTATTGTTTTAGTTTAACCATTGGATCAGAAAGTCTCTTAACCGAGTAGGACTTAACAATCCTTTCTATATTGAGATACATCCCAAGGAGTATAAAAAAGTTTGACCATGAAGATAGCATGAGATGCCAGATACCATTTGACAAACCAAGGCTTATTTATAGAAGGTGGCATAGAGATGCCCTATATCAAGTGACAAACTATTCTATTTAATTCCTCTAACAAGGTCACACCTAACAATGTGTTTATAACCTTTAACAGGGTTGGCTCTTCACCGAGATCTCTTCAAAAGAGTGAAAGATTTGGGTTTCTAGTCCCAAGTGGTTTTTTCCCTTAACAGGGTTTCCATGTTAAAAATCCACATGTCAATGTGTTTATGAGTCATTACTTTAGTGTTTTCATTACACATAACTAATCTGGATTGATCGGTATACACTAAACAATTTACTGTTTTTCAGTAAATGAAAGACTGCTAATTGGTAAACAGTAAGAATAAGTTTTAACAGTGAACTCCAAGTAGTAGATATTTGTTAAGATTGTTTGAAGGCATTCATCTTTTAGGACTAAAGATAAATAGAGGCCACTGATTCACCCCCCCTCTCAATTATTCTAACAATTGGTATCAGAACTTGTGTGCATAGAAAGGGGGTTTAACAACTCAAGCAAAAGATCACAAGATGAACAAACAAGATGCGCCCAAGTTGAATAAAGACAACTTTGCATCATGGAAAAGAAGAATAAGAATCCACTTATCAGGTATTGGTAATGATGTTACTCAACACCTTGGTACTAAATATGTGTTCCCTACAGGACCTCACACACTTGAGCAATTGAGAGAAAAACATGAGCATAATTGCATAATGATAGAACTTGCTTCCTCACTCTCTGATGTTGAGTTTTAAGATGTAAAAACCTGCACCTCTGCAAAGAAATATGGGATAAATTGAAGCTGGTACATGGAGGGGATGCTAATGTACTAAGAGCCAAGGTAGAAAGCCTAAGAGGGAGGTTTGATGATCTAAGTATGAAAGAAGGAGAAAATATCACTAAGTGTAGTTGCAGAATCAAAGAGGTAGTCAATGCTATCTGAGGATTTGGAGGTGTACTTGAAGAAGAGACAGTGGTAAGTAAAATCCTAAGAACCTTACTGCTTGTATATGCTATTATAGCATATGTTATAAATGAAATGAGAGTAGTTACAAACAATAATGTTACTCTAGGTAGTCTGATTGGTAGAATGATTTCATTTGAAATGAATAACTTTGGTAATAGTGTCTTACCATCTATAGAGTCTACATTCAAATATTCTTTGAAAATAAGTAAGTCAAGTCATAGACACGCTATTAGAAATGATAGTGAAAGTGATAGTGATGACCAAGGACTTGATGAGATTGAAGCACTAATGGCAAGAAGATTGCAGAGAGGAAAAGGTAGATACAAAGGTAAATTACCACTTGTATGTTTTAATTGTAAAGAGGTTGGACACTTTGCTGCAATATGTCCTAATAGAAGAAAAGATGACAGAATATATGAAAATAAGTTTGACCTAGGTGATAACAGAGATAACCAAAGCAACCGAAAATCTGATAGAAAAGATACCCAAGACTACAAGGATAAAGGGAAGAAATCTTGTTACCTAGCTGAGATAGAGCTGGAGATACTGCCACTGAATCTGATGAAGACATTGAGATGGTATTTGTAGCCATCAACGATGATTCAGATGAAGAAGAAGAAATTTATGTAGAGAATACACTCATATCTAAGGTTAGTAAGAATGATGTCTGGATTATAGATAGTGGCTACACTCACCACATGACCGGCGATAAACAAAAGTTAAAAATTTTTGAATACTATAATGGTGGATTAGTAAGAATGGGTAATGACACACCTTGTCCAATTGAAGGTAAAGGAACCATAATCTTGAATAACCTGATCAAATGTGAAAATGATTACTGGGTAAAATGAATTATAATCTATTGATTATTTCATGGCTGAATAACATAGGTCACTGAGTAGCATTTGAAAATAAGAAGGCAAAGATCTTCAATGAATCAGGAAGGTTGATCGAAACTGGTGAACAGACAAAAGGCAACCTTTTCTATCTAGATGACATTAACACCACTTGTTTAATGGATAGAAACAAATACATATGGTTGTGGCATAAAAGACTATGCCATGTGAATTTTGACAACATGATAAAGATAAGCAATAAAAGAAGAGTAAGAGGCTTACTGAGCATGTCAAAGCCCGAGCATATCATGTGCAAGAATGGTCAAAAAGGTAAAATGACAAAGTCTAGTTTCAAGAGTAAATCCCGTACATCTAATGTAATTCTAGAATTAGTCCATACTGATCTATGTGGACCTATGAAGACAAAGAGTTATTATGGTGATAGGTATTTCATTCTCTTTGTAGATGATTATTCTAGAATGATGACAATTGTGTTCCTAAAAGATAAATCAAAAGCATTCAAGATGTTTAAAGGGTATAAGGCTATTGTAGAGAAATAAAGTGGTAAGGAATTGAAATGCTTAAGATCAGATAGAGGAGGGGAATTTATTTCAGATGAATTCACTAACTATTGCAATGAGCATGGAATTAAAAGACAGGTTTCTGCACCAAGAACTCCACAGCAAAATGGAATTGCTGAAAGAAGAAACAAATCCATTATTGATTGTGCAAGAACATTAATGATAGAGAAAATCATCACTAAACATTTCTAGAGGGAAGCTATCAGTACTGTTTTATACACATTGAAAATAGTACAATTGAAGAAGGACACAAAGAAGACAACCTATGAGCTTTGGTATGATTACACACCCAATGTAAGTTACTTAAAAAATTTTGGTAGTCAATGTTATATTTTGAAAGATCATAGAAATGGAAATCTTGACTCCAAAATTGAATAAGGTATCTTTCTAGGGTATTCCACCAAAACAAAGGCTTATAAATGTCTTAACAAGTCCTCTAACAAAATCATTGAAAGTGCAAATGTAAGAATAGATGAATTTGTAGAGAAGAATGATAAGGAAAGCATAAAAGAACTAGAAGACTACAATAGGTTTGATAACACTGAAGAACCTGACACTCTACCTGAGCAACAGTGTATCACTCTTGAGCAATAGAACATTGCACTCGAGCATTAGGCTGCAATTACCAAAAATCAAGAAAATCCTCAAAATGATTTTCCGAGTGATGGAGATCATAATGAAGGTCAAGAAGATGAACAGAATGATGGACAATGAGATGAAATGAAACTTTCCAGGTATGTCAGAAGACTTCATCCACAGAATCAGATCATAGGAGACAAGAAGGCTGGAATGAGAACAAGAAGTAAGTCACTAAACACTAGAAGTTTACTTTGTGATTTTGAGCCTAAATCTGTTAATACTGCACTTCAAAATGAGAAATGGGTCAGTGCTATGAATTAAGAAATAGAAAAAATGAAGAACAATACATGGACACTAGTACCAAGACCAGATTAGAAGAATGTCATCTGTACCAAATAGATATTCAAAAACAAGTTGAATGAGAATGAAGAAGTCACAAGGAATAAAGAAAGAATAGTATGCAAGGGGTATGCACAAGAGGAAGGTATTAATTATGGTGAAACCTTTGCACCCATTTCTAGAGTAGAAGGAGTAATAATTCTTCTTTCTTATGCTGCATACAAAGGATTCAAGGTATACCAGATGGATGTCAAATCTGCATTCCTAAATGGAATACTTGAAGAAGAGGTATACATTGAACAACCAGAAGGGTTTGTTTATCCAGACAAGAGAAACATGGTATGTAGACTACATAAAGTGTTGTATGGATTGAAACAAGCACCTAAAGCCTGGTATGAAAGACTTCACTCCTATCTCATAAGCATTGAATTTGTAAGAACAAGTAAAAATAGCAATCTGTACTTAAAAGAAGATATTGATGGTGATATTCTGACTGCTGAAATATTTGTTGATGATATCATATTTGGGGGTAATGAAATGTTATGTAAATCCTTTGCTAATGAAATGAGAAAAGAGTTTAAAATGTCTACGTTTGGGGAGACCAAATTATTTCTTGGTCTATAGATTCTTCAACAAGATGCAGTCATATATATCACTCAGTCCAAATACATCAAGGAAGTGTTGAAGATATTCAAGATGGCAGATTCCAAACAAGTTGGAACACCTATGGAAACCGGATGTAAGCTGACAAAAAAATACAAATCAAAAGATGTAATTCAAACCTTGTATAGATTAATGATCAAAAAACTAATGTATGTTGTTCATACAAGACCAGATATAGCACATGCAGTTGGAATAGTTGCAAGATTCTCTTCTAATCCCAAAGAATCACATATGACTGATGTCAAGATAATTCTGAGATATCTAAAGAATACAAAGGACTATCACTTATGGTATAAAAGAGAAGGAAAATTTAAGCTGCAATTCTATACAGATGTTGATTGGTCTGGAAACATAGAAGAGAAAAAGAGCACAACTGGAGGAGCATTCTTCATGGGTGACAGACTTGTCAAATGGATCAGCAAGAAGCAAGGATGCATCTCATAGTCTACTGCAGAAGCAGAATATGTGGCTGTTGCTGCAAACTTCTCAAATATTGCATGGATCAAACAGTTGCTAGAAGGTATGAATATGAAGATTCTTGAACTAGTGATGCATTCTAATAATCTAGTCAAGCGTTCTGAGACTAAGCATATTGCTATCAAGTATTACTACTTAAGAGAACAAGTGCAAGAAAAAGGAGTGATACTAGAATATGTTCAATCCAAGGAACAATTAGCTGACATATTTACCAAGTCATTACCGAAAGATACATTTGAGTACCTGAGATAGAGACTAGGTGTCCAACCCTTGTCTATCGGTCAGTAAGCTGACTAGGAGATTACATCAGCATATACACATACTCAAAAGATCATCCATATTGATGAAAGAAAAGAGATGGACTACAAAGATACATCTGTACACAACAAGGTACAAATCTGCACCAAACACCAAAGATAATTTTGGCTAATACAGTGTTGTATTGCTAATGGATAGGGAAATTCAAGGAGTATATTATAAAAATGTGAAAGGATATAACTTTGGCATAATCAAAGTCTATTTTGGCAATGTTGTCAAAGGGAGAGATTATATTGTTATCCACTCATTATCGATGGAGAGAAGTTACTAAGAATTCAAAGGGACAGCTAATCATTATCCAAAGGGAGAGATTACATATGAAATATCAATCAAAGGGAGAGAAGTAACATGATGAATATTATTAAAATGACAGATATTATTCCCACCTGGTTATTCTCCTTGTGTATTTCTGCCCTTTGGTGTTGTGATTTTTATGTTTTCTGCAAGACTCTGGTTAAGTGGGTTCATGGTAGAGGTGCGAAAGGTGGAATGTCGGTGGAGATACAGGAAGAGGTGAATCCATAGTACAACTCTGATATGGGTGGTGATACGGTGTGGGTGGAACCTCCTAGAATTGAGGATGGGTTCCTCAAGAACCAGTGTGTGGTGACCTACCTGAAGGAGGGTGGTTTCTATCATGGAAGCTATGGGAGGCTGCGATGAGATTATCTCCATGCAGCTGGTGAAAACCTAGATGGAGCGTAAGGTTACAATAAATGGTATTACCTTTGAGGTAAATGAAGAAGTTATAACCCAGGCTATGGGGCTTTCCACTGAAGGGAAGAAATGGAAAAAAATAACAAAGAGCCGCAATGATTTTGGTAAGACAAGATTATTCAAGAAATCGGAGGTCCCAGTTCCAATCCGTGGATGATTCAAAAGGGAGGTGCTTCCAAACCTGTGGAATGATGTTTACCTCATCCTCATGAAGTATATTACCCTAGAAGGCCTCTTCAGCACCTGCTACAACTACCACTTTCCCCTGCTAAACCATTTCAGGTATAATGATACCATCTCTTTCCCCTTTTACGTACTTCACTCCCTTGAAGCTACGGTTTTGGATGTTATGGAAAAATTAAAAACCAGGCAGAACTATAGCATTCTTCACCAAGGGCTTATTCTCCACCTTTACAATTTCCACCTTGCATTATGTCTCCCAAGGATTGTATCTTTATAGAGCATTACCACGATAGCTGAGAAGGTTCCTAAGGAGGTGACGGTCTCCCAATCTAACCCCTTGTCTTCCTCCAAAACCCCAGAAAAATCTAAGAAGAACAAAGCGGGGTCCACAGGTGGAACCCAAATCACTATCAAGTCTTAGGAGGAGGAAGATAATGATAGAAGATGGAGGTCCCAAAAAATTGCAACCAACACCTGCTACAAATAGAAAGTGGTTAGGAAGCAATACCTTGAAGATGATGAGGAAGATGAAGATTCGGGTAAGGAGGATGGAAAGACGATTTACACCAGTGAGAACACAAAAAAGGGGAAGAAAAGCAAGATTAAGGAGTGTGGAAAAGGAAAAAAACCCTCAGGATTTGGAAGGGGAAGAGAAGAGCCATGACTCTCCCCAAATTTTGGCCATCTTCATTTTGCCCACCATGGACCTTTCTAAGAAGAAACTATTTAAAGATAAGACCAAGGACTCGCAGCCCATGACCCCATTACCGACAGACCCCCAGGTGATGGATGAGAACCCCAAGGTCGATGGGAAAATCAAAGATGAGACCCCAGAGGTTAAGGAAGCGAAGACCGAGAGCATGCTGAACACAGTGAGTTGAATTTCCCAACTTTAGAAGGATATTAAAGCTCTTCAATCTCCCTCCCTTGATTCTGTCTCCAAGAAGGATTTGCGCGAGGTCAAGGAGGAAATCAAAAAACTTGGTGAAAGCTTCAACAGGGTGGCTGGTTTCACGGTTAAGGTTATACATTCGGTGGCAACCATGCTTCAGCTACTGCAAATGGCAAAGACATCTACTCCAGAGGAAGAGAACAAGGATGTGAAGCTATTCCAATTCATCATGGAGGATTGGCTCATGTTGTTACTGGACAGTGGGGGTAAAAATCCCAATTAGCCTTCTTGGTTTTCCATGCTTTGCTTTTTGTTTGGATCCGTTGGCTGGCCACTGTGGGCCTTTTTGTGTTTCTGCTAAACTTATGTTACTGGTTTGCTATTAATTCTTACTTTGTTGTTAATCATAATTACTTTGATACTTACTTCCGCAGACTGGTTACCAGCTTCAAGGTGAAGCTCGGGTCTATTAGGGGTAACAGGTTGGTTACCAGCTCCATGTTGGAGTTGGGGCCTGTTAGTTTTAATTTTTTGTTTTTGATTTTAAAAAAAGGTATTGGCTGAGGGTGTGGTGACCTTCATGGTGTGTAGGTAGTCTGTTGGTAGTCTGCACTTCTCATGCTAGCTATGTCTATTCGGGTCAGCCCCCTTCTCTTGGCTATTTTTTTAATCAAAAACATGAGGGAGAGAATACATACTAAGGGAGAGATTGTTGTCAAAGGAAAAAGACATGATCAAGGAGAGGAACAGTCAAGGCAGAGCACATATCAGAAAAATAATCAGAATTTGTTACATCTATCCAATAAAGAGATTAAAGATTGAAGAAAGACACTCTGCAAGAAACAAATCTAAGCTATATGAGCTTACCAAGAGCCAGACATTTGTATTAGTTATAAAACAAAAAGAGTTGGGAGAGATTGATGAAATACACTTGATATATTTTATATTGTATTAGTAATAATATAGTGTGATAATGTAGTGTGTCGCCATCAATGCCAAAGGGAGAGATTGATGACATATAATTGATTGAATGTTTGAACATGTTAAGTTGATCACCGAAATGCAAAAAGATAATGCAATACATTAAATCAGTTAATGGATTGTTTTGTCATTGATGTCAACTTGATGTAATATGATCAGTTATATACAAAGTGTCAAAGACTTCAGAGAATCAGATAGATAAAGATTATGCTTTTAGTAATGCATAAAATATCAGCATTCACTAAGTGACTACAAACACCAATGGGAAGTGCACCCTGACAGATAGAGAAACCTGAAAGTAAAGTCATAGTGTTTCCCGAGCAAGAAACCCAACAAGCATTACTGATGAGAAGAATCACAAGCATAACTGATGAGCAGAACTTCACAGTGATGCCCAACGGACAAACAACCCCGACGGACAGAAAACCCTGATGGAGATGCTCGAGGAGAACTGAAGTGTTAACTGAAGCTATCAAAGAGTTAAACACCAAAAATAATTGAAGTTTAGAGATGACAAAATACTTAGCTGGAAAGAGCTAAAGATAGAGTTAACTGGTTGTTAACATTATTTTTATTGACAAGTTAGAGCTAGAGATAAGTAAAAGATTAAAAGATGTTTTATCCAGTTGTCAAGGAGAAATCTACGAGATAAAACTAAAGTAAAGCTTTAAATCAAGATTGGCCAAGATTGTGAATCACGCCAAGAACAAGAAACTCAAGAACTTAGAAATGGTGATATCATGTCTATAAAGAGAAAATCTAATTCATTATAAATTAGGGGAGTGCATAGACTAGAAGGATGATGAAGAGAAACTTATGAAGAAATTCATACAATCCTGATCAATCAAGCTAAGGAAACAGCTAAAGATTTATGTGGACATTGAGCAATAGAGAAGCACAGCATGATAGAGTAGAAAGAAGTGGAGCAAAGGTATTGAAAAGATACATTGACCAGAAAGGTATTATGAGCTTACAATATATTTTAAAATTTACAAGTCTAAGTTGTATGTGTGAACAGATCATTTATTGTTTCAGTTTAACCATTGGATTATAAAGTCTCTTAACCAAGCAGGACTTAACAATCCTTTCTATATTGAGATACATCCCAAGGAGTATCAAAAAGTTTGATCATGAAGATAGCATTAGATGCTAGATACCATTTGACAAACCACGGTTTAGTCATAGAAGGTAGCATAGAGATGTTTGATATCAAGTGAAAAACTATTCTATTTAAATCCTCTAACAAGGTCACACCTAATAGTGTGTTTGTAACCTTTAACAAGGTTGGCTCTTCACCGAACTCACTTCAGAAGAGTGAAAAATTTGGGTTATCGGTCCCAAGTGGTTTTCCCTTAACAGGGTTTCCACGTTAAAAAACACTGTAGTCTTTTGCATTACACATAACTAATCTGGATTGATCGGTATACACTAAGAAATTTATACTATTTTTTGGTAAATGAAAGACTGCTAATCGGTAAACAGTAAGAATAATTTTTAACAGTGAACTCCGAGTAGTAGTTATTTGTTAAGATTGTTTGTAGGCATTCATCTTGCAGAACTGAAGATAACTAGAGGCTTAATACTGTGGTACTAAGTTTTTGTGTTGATTTATTAGAATATTTTTGAGGCCACCGATTCACCCCNCCCCCCCCCCCCCCCCCCCCCCCCCCCCCCCTCTCAGTTATTTTAACACTTTCCAATTTAGGCAATTAACTCATCTTTTTTCTTTAAATTTATATTTTAATTTTAATAAAAGAATGTGCAACTTTAATTGCATAATATTATTTAATTAACAAATAATATTTTTAGCATATTAATAATATGCAAATTGATAATAAAATATCCATTCATTAATTATTCTTTTAAATCTCAATTTTGGATTTAATAATTAATTAAATCCTCTATTCCCAAAATTAGACTTCTTAATTAAGTCTTTTTAATTAACATATGTATTTAATTAATTTTCATTAATTTAATATCAACATATTTAATATTTCCAAATTTAATAAGATTTAATTATCTAATTACATAATTAATTTAATAAATCACTCAACCAACTAATTACACAAAAATACATCAATCACATGACTAGACAACATGACGACAAAATCGACTGAACCCAAAATACTACAAACAAGCACAAAGGAAGGGTTCATGAATGATGTCACCTTGACGAATTTGGAAGGTAGGAAATAAGATACTTGTCCACTATTTCTAGAAAATAATGGCTTAAGTTGGGATTTGGGCATGTTTGTTATCTCCCCCTTCTTACCATTGAGATATTGCAATAAGGCACACTCATCTTGACAATTCAGGGAAGTTGATGTCCGGTACTTGCAAACCTGCATCACAAATCTGAGCATGTACATAATGTATATATAACAGACAATGATAGGGATCGGTCGAACGTGTGGATCTTGCAATGCAAGTAACTATGTCTCTGTCCTCTACCATATCAGACACATCATACAGAAATGTAAGATAAACACGCCACATAGTAATGTAAATGATATGGGGTGAGTAAAATCATCCTAACATATGCATAATAATCATGAAAATAACCATACACATGCAAGTATGGGGTGAGTAAAATCATCCTAACATATGCATAATCATCATGAAAATAACCAAAATATTCTGGCATCATAATTGAAAGTAAATTTATGGGTGGGCACTGCATGTCTTGAATTTAATCATGCCTACATTAACCTTATCCATTTATTAAGGTTCCATATTTTTCATGTGGTTTTCTCTACAATTATATTTGATTTCTTATATCCATCTTAGGTGTTATAAAACAAATGGGTGTTAAAAATACCTTGTGGGGATTTGTTGTGAGGAGATTGAATAATGGAACTTTTGTGGTGCAGAATTTTTTCAATGTGTAAAAGGTTTATGGTATATAAAACAATGGTTGAGAACACCTATGATGAGTTACTATGTGTTGATGAAATAACAATCTTAACGAATCTACTTGATAACATGTTCGAGGGAAACTTTGCTATGATTATTCATGATCACTAATCGTCTAAGGCTTCTCTATAGAAACCACTCAACTTTTTTTGTTTTGAAACTCAAGACGACAGGAAATAATCAATTTTTTGAATTGTTAGCTTTGGTAGAAGTAAACTTGAAAAAGTGGGATAAGAGTTTGCATGTGAGTTTTTTTAGTTGACAAAAGTGTGTTTTTAGTCTAATCCAAAAACCCTTTAAATCTAGTGTAATCCAATTGTATAATTAGGATATTGACATTAAGAGTGGTAAATATAGGGATATACTCATCTTATATGTAGCATATGTAAAGTAAAGTAGTAGGATTTAATAAATTTATAATAAGACCAAAAGTGAGCATAAAACAAGTCCCCTTCTTTGATTTGTACATGGTCAATGTAAATCATACGTGTTGAAGAAAAAAAAAGTAAATATGTAAGAATATGCAATGATATGTACTACAATGGAATTTTTTGGTTTCTTGATACTTTTATTGGCATTGCATCTTCAAACTTGCATATAGTGATAAATTGTTCATGGTGCCTATAGAAAAATATTAGTACTAAAAAATTATGATCATCATAATGGTCATTTTAATAAGCATGAATTTAATTAAGTACTAAAGGTAATGTGGAGTAGAGTCTAATTTTTGAAATTAGTGTCATGGATGTGATTGTGTTAGCTCCTATAAACAATTTTTTATCCTAAAGAAAGCAAAAGGTGCCATGTTGTAAAGGATCACAAAGGACTTTGAACTAATGTGGACCCTTCAATCTATAAAAACAAGCCAAAATATAGATTACAATGCATAGTTTTCTAAGGAGTGATTTTTATTTCTCCCTCAATTTAGGAAATTAATATAGTATTAATCATATTTAGAGATTGTTGATGGGTCTTTGTGACCGGGTTTGCCAATAGATGTAAGTTGTTACTGGGTATTGAGGTACCGACCAACTTCACTTGTAAAGGTTGTTTGGGGAAATAAGATTCCCTGAGCCTTCAAGCACGTGAGAGTTGAGTCTCAACAGTGCGGGAGCTTAGTTGGGAAATGTGACTGTTTTGTTCGGGGGGATAGCTGGTTATCTTGGCTCATCTTCTCTAGGGATTTAAGTGAGTGGGTTTTCCTGCAAGCATTCATTAACTTTACCAAATTAACTTCAAAAGATATTACAAATTTAGAAATATTCCATCTACCTGTAGTTATACTAAACATTCAAAACATCGACAATGCTCTGACACGCTACACTAAATACCAAAGAAATACAGAACCATCAGCTCATATTTAATCAATAGAAAAGGAAAAGGAGGTCATTAATCTAATTGAAGTATTAGAGAAAAGGACATAAGAACATAAAGCATAAAATACCGTCAACCCAGATATCAAAATGCTAACAATGTCATTGATAGAACCCTTCCTTCTTCATTAACATATCTCCAACAAGAACTGGTGCGTATTACAATGGTGGCTCCAAGGGAGAATTTGACTACTAAAAGCTTCTAAAACTAAGGAGCATTGAGCTCTGCAACTAAGAATTGATAAAAATAAAAATTCTATTAGCTATGGACTGCAAAATTATCAATTTTTCTGACCCTTGGAATGAGGTCGAACTTAATATTTATACACAAGTTTTTGACCTAAAATTAACCTAACTTAACAATATAATACTATTTCTGGTGGTCAGTACTACTTGCGCCATGCTACAAAAGACCTTGAGATGGAAAAGGTCTCACATGTGAGAAGAATAAGACAAGAAAAGAGGAGTGGAAGAATCAGCCTCAAGAAGAGAGCCGGGAGGAGAAAAGAAGAAATCTGATCCCCTAGGGATCGAGGCTACACACCTCATAAATGGGAGAATGACTCACTATCTTCGATGTGCCAGGTGTTACATTGAAGCGGTGCCTTGGGAGGGTCATCTATCAGAACTCTCTTGTCGAGCCGATGTGCATTGTTGTGGTTACCTTCTTTCTGACAGCCTTTATTAACTACCTTGAAAGTGACTGGTCAGTTTTGGGAACCAGGACATTGGTCACTTTAAAGAATTCAAAAATGATATTGGATCTGGGACTCTGGGATCTGGGGGCTCGTACCCCAAATAATGAATGAGTACAAAAAATTACATCCCCTGATGTTCATCTCCCAAGCCCGGAGGATTTTATTGCTCCTTAGTATCATTGAAGGTCTGCAGGAGGCGGGCGATTCTGTCTTCGTTTATGTCCTTAAGGCTGGGCCAACAATATTTGGCCGCCTCCACTTGCTTGCCCAAATATGGAACATTTGCCTTGAACTCCACGGCCATCTTAGTCACATCATGACTTTGAAGCACCATGCAAGTGAGCCTTGCTATTTTTTCTCCATCCATTTTGTCCAAGGATCCATACCGAGACTCCGTTAGCTCATTGAACTTGCCTAGGACATATTCCTCCAGAGTGCATATTTTAGTGCTGAAGGGATCAGCTTCAGAGACCTTTGAGATGAATGACTTGTATAAATTGAAAGAATATTGAACTGCCTAGACTTTGTCACACATCGTCCCTACTAGTTGCTTGATTACCCCCAATGTGAGGTCAAGTCTGGAGTGCTGGGTTCGGACAAAGTCAAAAAACTCCTCTCCTAAAATTCTAGCTTCGGAGATAATTTCTTCTCCGATGCTGATGAGCTCTTACATCTCAGCCTTCCATGATTCATAGTTTTCAATGTCTCCTTCCCAGATGGAGATAGTAGTTTCAGCCTGATGTAGAATATTGTTGGCCGCATACAAGTCTGAGAGTGTGGATGTTAAGAAACACTGGACGTTTCCCACCTATTCGATAACCCACTCATCAACTGCCTGGGCTTTTCTTTTCATCACCCTTAGTGAATCCATGTCACTCTGAGGGAGCAGTGTGTCAGATACGGAGGTGCCTGGGGGAATGGCAGTAAGAGGCTGTGTGAGCTCCGTCAGCAACCCAATGAGATTTGCATTCTTTTCCTTTTCTGCCCTGAATTTTTGGGCCTCCTTTTCATAGCAAGCCTCCACCGCCTTGGTCACTTCTTTCAATAGGTCTAGTTTTCCCTGTTTCCCTCTCTTCCCTAGTGATACTTGAGTGATGGAATATTCATCAGCCTTAGCCATTGCTTCATCTACATTTAGGGAAGGTGTTGCAATTACCGTGACTGTATCTCCGCCTGGCCCAGTCCAAAGAATATGGACTATCCAGGATTTCTTGGTCTTTGGAGGATTATGCATTTGCACCATCATCTCCACCAAGGAGAGATGGGCCTTAGGTGTAGCTAGGGCCTTCCTCTTGTGAGACTCCACCAACCATTGTGGTGGTAGGGGTGGCTTTGAAGCTAGAATATGTTCCTGTGATTTCTCCTCGGGATCTTGTTGCACCCCTTCAATAGTATGAGCCATTTCTGACTCCTTCCCTGTATCTTTGGATTCACCAGCAATACTTACCCTGGTGGTGCTTGTATCTTTTTCCTCAATGTCTACATCCTTGGCAATGTTAGGATCATCATTTGCTTCCCCGGGGTTCCTCTCCTTATCTTATTTTTGCTCTTCATCAGCCTCTGTTGTCAGGATGCTCTCTTCAACTGGTGTATTCTCTGGAGGTGGGGGAGGTGTTGGGCCAAGATTCATCATTTGGGTTGCTGTAATCACCTCCCCAAATGTTACTTTCAGAGGCAACATTTGGAGCATGACAGTTGGGGTTGCTCCCATGGGTCTGGCTTCCCCAACCAATATCATTTTCTCATCTTATGTCTGCCCACCCTCCTTAGTCCCTGTAACCTATATCTCTAGGATTTTGGAGATATCTACCTGTTCTTGTCCCTTTTCTTCTTCTACCCGGGCTTCCTTCTCTTGTGCAGGCTCTGGCTCTAGGAGTTCGTCCTACGCAGTGATTTCTTCAATCAATCTCTGGATATCTCCCTGCAAGTTCCCAAATTGATCAGTTCCAAATAAATCATCAAATTTATCACAGGGAGGGGAGTTTTTTGGGATATCCTTAGGTTCTTTGTCTGGCTCTAGAGAGTCAGAAGAAAGGATCTGTACTTCTTGGATGCTTGGCATCCCAATTTTTGGCTTTGCCCTTGGTTGAGAGTTAGTCTTCTTTTTCTTTCTCCTAGTTATCAAGGGGGCCCTGCATCCATTACCGCTGCCTACTCCTCTTGTTCTTTGGTTTTTTTCGCTCAGACCATCAATGCTTCCAGTGAAGGAGAGAGGAGGAACGGGCCAGGGCATAAGTACCGGGGTGGCCAACCGCGTGATTAACTTATCTTTCATCTGTTGGGAGAACGCCAACGTCTATTGCATTTTCTCTTTTATGGGGGTCACAGACAGGGTTTGCAACGGGATCCCCATTATTCTTTTTCCTTTATCCTCCCCTTGTGAGGAGGTTCTGACCCCAGAAGTCAAGCCCCGCAATGTCGGGCCAACTTTGTGTGTACTCCTTGGGTATGCCTTCTTGAAATATGTGTGGCTACGTTTGACCACATCATGAGTGATATCTTCAATATTTGGCCCCTCCTGGGTGTTCTAGTCTATTGGAGGGAGATCCATATTCTCTACTCATTTTTTTTATACTACGGATCT
The DNA here is from genome assembly GCA_018584345.1 of Thuja plicata. NCBI lineage: Eukaryota > Viridiplantae > Streptophyta > Pinopsida > Cupressales > Cupressaceae > Thuja > Thuja plicata. The sequence continues at coordinate 207,540 of MU225246.1, forward strand.
ATTATGGACCTGGTGTCCAAGAAGTCATTCAGGAATTTTCAAAGCTTTAACCTTTCCATCATCCCCATTGTCATCCGGATGAACTACCGACTCTAGACTTCAAAATCATCCTGGCAATCTTCCCAAAAGTCCTCCATGTGGAATATATGGGGCTCTGACACCCGAGGAAGTGTCGTTGCTATTTTTCCTAGCGGATCAAAGTTCTTCCGTGCCAGATAGAACTCTGTTAAGCCCAAGCTTTTAAGATCATTATCCATCTCCTTGTCTGTATCCAGAATACACGAGTAATTCCCACAGGTGATTGGGAATGGAACATTTATTACCTTCTTGACAGTGTAGAGGGCGTGCAGTTCTAGAATCTGCCAGCAGTATTCCAAAAGAATTATTTTGTCCCCACAATGCTTGGGCAACAAATAGGGTTTCCCAGAGAAGCCAGTTACCTGAATATAGGTATGCTGCTGGAACTATATATAATAGTGGCCATAAATTCTGACCAAATCTATTGCCTCCTTAGAGAGGCGATCCCTGACATCTCGGGTAGGTGTAAGAAGATGGTAGTAAACGAAGTCATCGTTCACTCGGTAGAAGCTGAGGAAACTAGCCTCCCATTGGATTTGCAGGAAATAATCCCAGGGAGCCTTTTGACCCAGGTCGACCCCAAGTACACCCGATGTGAGAAGCCCATTTGTGATGGGGTTTTGTTCTGCTAGAACCCAAAGGACATAGGATGTCATATAGAATTTAGAGGTCTGAGCCACCTGAAGGAACTGGGAGTCCACATGGTTTGAAATGATGGTGGCCCAATCAAAATATTGTTCACCGAAGGTGATACCCAATAGGAAGTAGTACATCCATCCCAAGAATTCTCAGGCATGGGGTTGCCTAAATATCCTTCATAATGCTATGATCCCCATCTGTATGCTTTCCTTAAATTCTAATCGGGGGATCTCCAGTTTCATTCTTTTGGAATCCTTCTTTGGTGTCTTCAACTAATTTTTGTTCAAATACTGTCAGGCCATGATCTCCAGCTGGTTAAATTGTCCCAACACCTCAGATCAAGTGACGATGGCTACTTCTTCAAACTAAGGGATCCCCAAACCTGCCCAAAAAGTTGTGGCGTCCAGGGAAACCATGGGCATGGGATATCCGGTCAGGACCGGGGCGGTGAGCATGATGGCCCAGACGGAGGAGTTGTAGTGAGTTGTGAGGGTGAGAATAAGTTATGGGGCTTGCATGGAGCATGGGAAGCAAGCGACTTTTAGAATCCTAGAATCTCCACCATTGATGGCCAACTGGTCCCCGACCGTTCATTGGATGAACATCATTTTGACCAAGGCCTACATTTTTGCCCATATTCTGACGCTGGTGTCGGTAATAAACTAAACCTTGGATTTGATCTTTGACCCTATAATAGTGTTTTCCTTAAAATATTTCATGGTGAGGGGAAGCTTTTCCAGGGCCCTCTCATTCTTAGACCTGATGGCTACCCTGGTGGTTTCCATGGGGAGCTCTAGAATCCTGGGTGGAGAGGATGTGGATGCCTCTGACATAGTGAAAGTGTGATGCTGAAAACCTGCAAGGTAAGGTGACCGTCAGAATCCATAAAAGATAAATACTACTCCAGGATCTGGAGATCTTACCACCACATTGCTTCTTTCACCTAAAAAGTTAGTTCACGTCAAAATCTGAAAAAGATATGTGTAGAATATAGACTTAGGATTTTAACCACTATCCGGGCCCAGGGATTTCAGCACATTTGACAGAAGTAAGATATAGGTTGATCGAGGACATAGGGCCTGGAGTCTGGAAAACTAACCATTGGGTGACATGACTGAAAGATGAGTTCTCAGGCTTACGTGGGCGTCACATGGTCATGCAATAAATAGGAGTTATGGTGATGATGATGCCAACTGTTTGAACACGCGCGAGACGGGAGTCACTTGGTAGAACTTAAATGTGCACATGGGAAATAAATTCACCATAAAGACTGATTCGATAGCGGAGAGAAAAACCACCATGGTTGAAACCATCCAAGGGCCGAGTCCCAACCAAGTGGTATTCTGTCGCGTGGGTGAGCTCATAAATTTAGGAAACACAGATAAATGCACGGTGAGCTTGACACAAAATTGGAAGGATATACACTAAATATAAAATAGAGCCAAGGCATATATACATAACTTACAAAATTTACACAATATACAGACAACCAACACCATGCGAAACACATAGAAACTACCTATGCTACAACTGCGTAGAGGGAAGATAACCCTCTGTTAGTGCCAACTCACCAACGGGAGGCAACAGAAGGCCAGGGCCACGAGCTATGGAAAAACACAACAGACTAAAACCAGACAAAGAAAACAAAAAAGAAAAACAAGGACAAAACAGAAGCACAAAACCCGAAAACCCAAAAATGACAAGACCAAGGCTGGGAGCCTACCTGAGACACATACACAACGGAGAAGGTGGGCATGGGAAGCGCCTTGCAATGAGCTAACCCCAAGGATCACCATAAATAATCAACGCAAAACCACCGGTAATTAGCCACTAAACACGGGAGCAAAAGTAGTTTTAAAATCGCCTTGATTCGCTCCGAATGCACAAGTGTTTTAATTGCGGTGATAGTGAAAGTGACAGATAACTTATATTTATACTTCTAGGGTAAAAACAAGTTACACTTTTCTCTGCAAACTCCAGAATGGGCAAACCTTTTGACTCCGAGCCCAGGGATTCTAGGCAGCTATACCTCCTCGCGAAAAGGAGACATCGTGGTGAAGAATCCCGGAGTCCAGAATTTGGCTCTAGAGAGAACAAACTCTGGGATTGGGTCCCGGAGGCACAAAAGACAACAACAAAAGAAAACCAACCTCACAGGAAGAAAAGCCCAGACAAGGAAACAGAGGAAACAAAGAAAACAAGGCAAGAGCCAAAGCGAAGAGAGGGGACCCAACATTTTGCACACAAAATGTAGGGATGGGTATGCATGGCATAATAGAGATGTGTGATTTACTGATGTAAAAGTAGAATAGTTGGATAATAGGTGAGGATTGTGAAGGGACACAATGAATTCATCTAATACCTAATCTATCACATCAATGCCAAATTTAAAAAATATTTTGTCAAAAGCAATAAAGGTTTAAAGAATAAAATCTAACATTGACACATTTGTAATAAGAGAAGAATGTGATTGATAAATTTCAAGTTCACCAAAATGAATTATAGAAAAAATATTTAACCAAGAAAATGTGGTGTGTTTTCTAAGCTTATGCTTTAAACATTATACTAGGATAAAACTAGTTTTTAAAGGAATCTTTTTTAAATTACTATTATATTATAGAAATACTAAAATAGCATTAAAATCATCTTAAGATATTTTAAATTTCAAAATATAACTATGCTAAAAAGGCTCAAATACGAGAAACTAAATTATAGAATTGAAAAACTAGATTCAAAAGTTTTAAAGAGTATAAAGGAAGGAATTCCTGTATGAGATGGAGCTCATTGTCCAAGATGCTAGTTTGATGGATGGAGATACACAATGCATTATCATCCATGCCATGCATTATAATATAAATCTTATTTTATGATAAAGAAAACTAACAGAATTAGAAAGCTACTAGAATTTAAACTCACACATGTAGAATAAGTAATAAAGACAAAAAGGATAAAAAAAATAGATAAATAGATGTAACTATTTAAAAATAAACTAAATAAAATGGATGAAATAATAAAATAACAAGAGAAAGAGGACAAGTAAAATAAATCCATGTGATTAAAGTTTCTTGAATGTAAATAAATAAATAAAAATAAAAATGGTTGGGTTTGTTTGGGAGCTTTCAAAAAAATGGTCAAGTTGCTAAGTTTGTCTTTCGACCTCCATGAGAATTAAAATATAAAAGTAGAAAATAGAGTGTATGCACTTATCTTATTTATACCTAAGACTAAGAGTAGGGTAGTAAAATGGAATCTATAAGGATAAAATTTATAGAATATGAGAAAATCCATCTTAATGTGCATATTTTTAACAAATAGGAAATGTAACATTAATAAATATTATCAAATGTAATGGAGCAATATAGAGAGTTTCAATTGTATTTAAAAAAAAAAAAAAGTAAATTTGTTTCACAATATTACTAACTAGGAGAAGGAGTTGAGAGAATTGAAGTAGAGTCACAATATGTATAATAACATGAAGCTTCAACAATGGAGTCCCTTCAACTAGTTCTAACCAAAAGAGCCAGAGAGAGAATGATGTTGTTGCAGATTTGTTTGAGAGAAAGCGAGTTCCTAAAAAGTAATGGTTTTCAAAAGGGATTGATTGAAATTTGAATGTTTGTACTTAGATGTAAGAACATTTTAATCTAGAATATGATAAAGTACAAATATTTAGATTAATTCTTGTCTGTTATATATATATATATATATAACTGGTCTCTTAGAAAAAAGTAAAGGAGAAAAACTCATATGAAAAAATTACCACATCCAAAAGGGAGAAAACATGAAAGAGACATATGTACAAGTGATGAAAGAATCACCTAATATGAATTTCTACGGATCAGATTTATTGCAAACATATAATATGTGTTCCCCCATAGTTGAGAAAGAGTAATACTAGCACTTGCACCCAATGGAGGTGCAAGGGAATCACCGATAGGTGTTTCAATAATTTGATTTTGCCGTAGAGGATTTGCCATGACCTAAAAAGGGAAGGAAAATGTTAAATCTATGGCAAAAACTTGCAAACAGTGGGTACAACCTTTGATGATTTTAAACAATGTTATGTCATGTTATTTAATATGTTTGCTCATTCGACCATCGCTAGAGATGTTTTCTGCACTTCATAACAAAAATATAGAGATTTCAAAAGGAGGGAACTAAGTTATGAAGACACCAAAACAAAACCAAAAAAATTATATATAAATATATAAATATATTTCTTTTCTACAATCTATAATAGTTATTGTAGTTGTTTTTGGTTTAATTGTGTATTCATTTTTAGTATTGAAGTTTTGATCACACTTACTTTGTATTTAACTTATTAGATTAAATGATATATCTGTGTTTTCCAACTATGAATATCAAATATTTATAACATTAACCACAACCCAATTAGAGTTACATAAAAACCCAGTATTCTACTAGCTTCATTCTACAAATAACAATGAAAAAACTGGTTTGCTTTCATATAGAAGACATCTTCAAGCTTCCATTATGTTGAGTTAAATATAACACAAGTCGGGTTTTTCTGACACTTACATTTTGAAGAGTCGTCATTAATTTGCATCTTCTCTACACGGTGTAGAATTGGATAATACAAGATGAAACATAAATCACATCTTAAAGCCTAGATCTTGTGAAAGGCACAAATTCACGGGATGCCCTAAATTACAATGCTTCAACTAACTGAATGTTATTGAAAGCTTCTCACCAACCAATTTTAATAGACAAAAAGTTCAACTAAGGCAAGTGCACAATAAAAATGCTAAAACAATGACAACTGCTTTTATTGCTAAATAGTTAAAAATGCTCAATATTTGTTGCATAAGGTAATAGATATGTCATTTTTATGTGATTGAGAAAAGATTCTATACATTATTCTTAGACTCTTTCCTATCATATTCAAAGTTTTGTACATATTTCTCAGGATTGTACACACTTTGTCTTCGTCGATGCTCAATAGAAACAATCATTTTATCTGGCTTTTTAGAAATCTATTCTGAACAATCTGATCTTGAAGTATGGTTTTTTCTGCAGAATGCAAATACAATGCAGAATGGTATGTATGCATAGTTGGCATGCATACTCAATTCTTCTAACGCAGAGAAAGAGAGCGACACGATTGGGTAAATTTGGGGTATTTATGCATATGCAGCTATAGGGTTTCTTGCATGCTAACATTGAAAAGAACGTATTGCAGCGACACGCAAAAAGGTTTGGGTAGGGAATGGTGGGGCTCAAACATCATACACTAAGCATCAACGCTTAGTGTGGGCCCCTCAAAAATTCCAACTCCATCTCCTTTCTTCCGTTCCTGTTTGTTATAGATAATCATCAATTTCAAGAAAGAATTGTTAGACGTGGTGTAGAAAAAGTGACGAGAGTTTAGTATTTTATAATTTAACAAACATGCATATAATACACTTTGGAACATACACGTTGGAAGCTTAGCTCTCGAAAAGTTAAGTTTAAATGAATTTTTCCTCCTTTCTAAATTTTTTTTTTATGTTGGATTTATTTTTAATTAATTAATAGTTTTTTTTATTTTTCTTCATTTTATTTTTTAAAATTATTTTATCATACAATATGATAATAATAAAGAAGTATTTGCTAAATTTAATAATTCAAGAAATATTGTATTATTTTTTGTATTATTAATTTTATTATCTAATTATTAATTTTATTTTTTACTTAAATTTTCTTTTTTACATTATTTAGTTTGATAAGTTATTTTATTTTTTAATAATAAATCATTAATAAAATGTTAGATTCTAAAAGAATAAAATATACTTTGATTTTTATTTTGTAATTTATTTTATATCAATATCATTTATAATATTTGTTTAAACAACTTTTAAAATGTATATTTATACTTATATTTTAATATAAATTTAATTGTATTGAAGTTATTATTAAGCTTATTATATCTAATATAGAAAATAATTTTGTCAAGAGGTGTAACCATAATAAGCTAATTGTGTGAAGAAGTGTAATATAATAAACAACACATGTAACTAGTGTCATTAATAGTTTGAAAATATCATAGTTGTTAGGACTAACATTTTCTTAAAATTTATGTAGGACACAAGGATATACCAATATCACAAAAAAATTGTAGTAGATTTTTAAATATTGATAGTCTAGGAGTGTGACTTTATAGATTCATTAGTTGATTTGTGAGCTAAAATAGTGAAAAACACATAGGAGCAACAAACAACTCAATTTGACTTATTGTAAACTTTGTATTAGAAGAGTTAGTTATGGACAACAAACAACTCAATTAATTTGTCTTATTATAAAATTTGTGTTAAAAAGTTATTATGAAATTACCCATAATAATTGTCAATAATTATAAAAAAATTATAAATTACTTCAATTTTAAAAACTCCATATTTTTTCTTATTAAATAAAGAATCGATGCAAATTTAGGAAACAATATTACATTAAAAAATATAGATTTTATATGACTATACTTAATATTGAGACACATTTAAGCATAAATTAAATTCAAACGCTAAAGTTTAAAATGGAAAACAAAATAAAAAATAATATTTTTCCATAAAATAAAGAAAAATTTGATTTGTTACATAATATATAGTAGACAATAGAGCTATAAATAAATATAAAGCACCAAAAAAATTTATGATATAATACTAGTATCACTTTTTAATATATATTTGGTTGATATAATAATCGACAAAGATGATTAGGATATTTAATTTTGTTTGTAAAAGGAAGATATTTTAATTAATTTGCATTCAATAGTATAATTTAAATTTTATTATTAGATACAAATTTATGATGATTCAAATTATGAGATTAAAATAGGAAAAAACTAAAACACAATCAATATATATTTAAAAATAAAATATATCAAAGAAAATATAACTTGAAACAAATATTATAAATGATAAAATAGAATTAAAACATTTTTTCACCCATTTTTAAAATTCAGAATTTATTTATGATTTATTATCATTAAAAAACTAAATAAATCATCAAATTAAATAATATAGAAAATAAGTTTTAAGTAAAAAATAAAATAAATAGTCACATATAAAAAAATCAATATTTTTCTATAACTAAATTTTTATAAATATTATTTCAATATCAATAAATGCCATAATAAAATAAAGGAAAAAAGTTAACATACAAATAAAATGATATTTAAAAATAGTAATTCTAATAAATCAATAAATTGATGCACAACAAATTCAAACCAAACTTTCACACCTTCTAACATGTATGTTCCAATGTGTATGCGTGAGACAATAAATACAAGTACGGTGGCAAGTCCATTCCAGAAGAAAAGCCTATCAGCTTAATTAAAGATCCCCACGAAAAACTATCTCATATGACCATTGTGAATGCATGAAGATTAATGCTAAAGAGTCTTCAATATTTGAAAATATTATTATCTCTCTTTAAGAAGAAAAAATCCCAATGGTGTATTCGAAAGAAACTCCAACTCCAATAAGAGAGATGAGAGGACATAAATGTAAATACTTGATCAAACTATTCCTCAAAACTATAATTCAAAAAAGGTAAAAACATGTACAAGTGAAATGCACAATAAATGATCGCCAAAATAAAGATCTATCTCCTCTCAAAGTATCGTCTTGTCTATTTCTATAATCGTCTTGTCTATTTCTATATGTCTAATAGGATAGATGGAAAAGACATTGTTTGACAAGAATGAAACACAACTCGTTGAAAGTCTTCAATAGATAATTTCCAAAAAATACACATTTTTTTTCGTATCAAGATGTGCAAGAAATTACATGACTTAAATCAAGAGAACATAACCTAGGATGTGCAACTCTATTTAAAAGCATTAGATTTACTAATTATACCAAATAAATTTGAATTCATTTCACAATTTATTACCTGCATTATATAAACCTAGATATACGAAACAAAAAGTTTTCAAAAATTATAAATCAACCAAACTCATAGCTTCATCATGTTTGTTCCTATAAGAATATCTCTCATATTTACTATTGAAATCATTTTTGGTATCACCCAAGGTAGATATAACCCTTCTAAAGATGACTAATTGTATTTTCATTTTTTCGTTTACAATAATTACAAGGAGTGAGAAGCTCAAATGAATTAGATTATGCCACTAGAGTAATAAAAAATGATAGAGAAAAATAGATAATACAATTTAATAATCTCTCTTTAAAAACCTCTCAAATAAGAACCAATGTTAAAGATGACTTGGTACCCAAGACAAATTAAATATCAATTTTTAATATTTTTTTTAAAATTATGCCAAAGTACTAGAATCATTCCAAATTAAAATTCTAATATTCAAGGAAGAATCCAAAAAATGATATGGGTAGATGTATAGGCTAAAAATTCATTTCTATAGTAAAACTCAAGAATTAGACATTATAGGCCTAAAATATGGCTTGTCAAGAAAATAAGAAAATTTGAAATTCAAAATTTAGTATCGAGCACCTATTGTGGACACCACATGAAAAGTCCTCAAAAATGGCTTTCTAATGCTTATAGGAATGCAAAATATTGACATTTTTTGTGAAAATCAATGCCTCCTAAAATTGTCTTCCTTAGGCAAGTCAAAAGGGGCTACCTCTCCAATACTTGATCAACATTGTTGGTTTTGTTGATGATGGGGTAGGAATTTTAGCAATGCTACCAAGGTGGTGAGTGAAGGTAGAGTAGTGGGCATGTTGTGATAAGCAAATATATGCAATGTAGGATTGAAAAAAGGTTAGAAGTGTCTCTCATGTGCCACTCAATAGGTGATAAGTTCTCTAGAGATAAGGATGGCTATGGCTTATTGCCCAAAAATATAGGGGCAAAAAAAATATACTCCATTGATTTTTAGAACGTTTAATTTTAAAATGATGTTCATACCCCTTGACACTAATTGATGCAATGTACATAATATAGTACATAATGTTTCAATAAATATACCATTGGAGCATGTGAGGCCTATAATGAATATGGCCCACATAAACCATATAGTATGAAATATACATAACATATAATATAAATCATAGGAGACCATACACGTGTGTGAATTTTTCTCATGATTTTTTATAAACTCTCTAAAAATGGTCAACATATTAAAATTTGAACCTTATAAATTTTTGTATTCAATTGAATTTTCAGTTGAAACCTTTTGAAGTCAATGATGAAGTGTATTGTTTCCCAAAGTGTGTGTAGAAAAAATTTCTACTATATAAAGACTTCCAAAATGAGAAGTAGCTTGCAGATCTCAAACATTGATACAATGCAATTTGAGTCACACAATAGATTCAAGTAGCTGGAATCACTTGTAAAACCCAAAAAATCCTCTACAAGAGAGTAGAAAATAATTAATATTCACTTTTAAAATTTAATAAGATACAAGAGTATAGGATAAGATACATAAAGTATAATATAAGCATTGGTTATATAGACATGAATGTGAAAAATAGGCTAACACAACATTATAACATGTGTCATAATCATATGACATGAGAGAATGGGGGGGTTGTTGGAAAGTGATATGTTTTGCATGATGAGATTCACTTTTTGGTTGTCATTTATGGCAACACATTACAGATTGATTCCTATGAAGTTGAGTTTTGATGACTCTGAAATCGACTAAGTACAGAAGCAGAGTTACATAGGTATTTTGGGTATCGAAGATTGAGATCGGTGAATTAGAGCAAGCGAGCTAAGAGGAAAATAGTATGAGGTATATGTGACCTCCACCTAAGATCAATTTTGTTTTTGTAATGTTTACAGAAAGTTAGAGAGATTTGAAGACAAACATACAATAACAGAACAGTGATACAGAGCAGTTGGACAGATGCAATGATTCAAAGAGTATGACATGGACTCCAGGAAATTGGAGTTGGATTATGGTTGTTGATAACCTATACTCTGATTATGTAATAGCATCAAATTTGCATTTGATATTTGTTTTATTAAATGTATTTTTTATTGAGAGTCGACTAAGTAATATTTGGTTAAGAGAGTCGACTTGGTTAAGAGATAAGATATATATATATATATATGGAGAACTTTTTGTTGAGCGAAGATGATTGATGAGAGATGATTGGATGGATGATATGACATGTGAATTACAAAGTAGAGGATGACATAGATCATTGATGATCTATGAAATGAACTATCTAACCATTAGAGATGCTTGTTTTATTCATTGCTGAGAACATTTTGTAATAGAGTTACATTGTAAGATTTGTAAGCTGAGTTGGCCCCTAACAGGGTGTTGAATACCTTTAACAGGGTTGCAATACCTTTAACAAGGAAATGTACTATGTAATATTCAACTCATAATAGGGCTAGGTCTCTTAACATGGACACTATACTTTAGTTCATGCTTGTGGGTATCATCCCCACCGGGGTTTTCCCTTGGCTAGGGTTTCCTCGACAACAAATTATGGTGTTATGAGTACTATGTTATTTTCTTATGTCTTAGTAATAACTGAGAGGTGGGGTGAATCAGTGGCCTCAAAAATATTCTAATTAATCAACCCAAAAACTTAGTACCACAATATTAAGCCTCTAGTTATCTTCAGTCCTATAAGATGAATGCCTTCAAATATACTTATCAAATTACTACTGCTTGAAATGCTTTGTTAAACCTTATTATGTATGTTTACCGAATAACAATCTTTCAATTTACCAAAAAGCAGTAAATTACTTAGAGTATACCGATCAATCCAGATTAGCTATGTGTAATGCAAAACACTAAAGTTTTGACTCATAAACACATTGACACATGGACTTTTAATGTGGAAACCTTGTTAAAGGAAAAACCACTTGGGACCGGTAACCCAAAATTTTCACTCTTCTAAAGTGAGCTCGGTGAAGAGCCAACCCTGTTAAAGGTTACAAACACACTGTTAGGTGTGACCTTATTATAGGATTTAAAAGATTAGTTTGTCACTTGACATCGGGCATTTCTATGCTACCTTCCTTGTCCAAACTCTTCTGGTTTTTCAAATGGTATCTGGCATCTCATGCTATCTTTGTGATCAAAAATTTTTATACTCCTTGGAATGTATCTCAATATAGAAAGGATCTTTAAATCCTGCTCGGTTAAGAGACTTTCTGAATCAATGGTTAAACTGAAACAGTATGATCTGTTCACATATACAACTTATACTTGCAGATTTTTAGATATATTGTAAGCTCATTAAATCAATCTGATCAATATTTTTTTCAATACCTTTGCTCCACTTTTGTTTTGCTCAGTGATGTTATGCTCTGTTGCTCGGTGTCCGCAGAAATCTTTAGCTCTTTCCTCAGCTTGATTGATCAGGACCGTATGAAGTTGTTCTTCATCAGTTTCTCTCTGGCATTCTCTTTTTCATTCACTCCCCTTAATTCATAATGAATTAAGTTGTCTCTTTATAGACATGATATCACCGTTTCTAGGTTCTTGATTTTCCTTATCTTGGTGTGGTCCACAATCTTAGCCAATCTAAAAAAACTCATATTTTATCTCACGGAGATCTTCTTTCCAACTGGACAAAAAAACTTTAAATCCTTTACTGATCTCTGGATTTATCTTGTCTACAAAAATAATGATAACTACCAGTTAAGTATATATTTAGCTCTGCCAGCTAGATAGTTTGTCGATTCTAATCTCTTGTTAACTTCAGTATTTTAACTCTTTGAAAGATTCAGTCAACACTCTAGTTCACCTTGGGCTTCTCTGTCGGGGTTGTCTGTCTGTCGAGATTGTTTGTCCTTCAAGCTTCACTGCAAATTTCTTCTCGTCGGTTAACACTATAATTCTGGCCGTCGATAATTCTTGTGATTCTTCTCTTCGGTAATGCTCATCAATTTCTTTGCTCAGGCATCATTGTAACTTAACTTTCAATGATCTATGTCCGTCGGGTTCCACTAGCCATCGGTGTTTGTAGTCACTTAGTGAATGATTGTCTTTTATGCATTACTGAAAGCATAATCTTTATCTCTCTCATTCTCTCAATTATTTGACACTTTGATTATAACCGATTAGATTATATCAATTTGACACAAATGACAATACAATCCATTAATTGATTTAATGTCTTGCATTATCTTTCTGCATTTCGGTGATCAACTTAACATCTTCAAACATTCAATCAGTTACATGTCATCAATCTCTCCCTTTTGTATTGATGGAAAGATACTACATTATCATACTATACTATTACTAATACAATATGAAATATAACAATTTCATCAATCTTTCCTATTGTGACTATTACAAATGTCTGGCTTCTAGTAAGCTCAGAATAGCTTAGATTTGTTTCTTGCAAAGTGGTTTTCTTAAATCTTCAATCCCTTCACTAGATAGATGTAGCATCTCCTATCTATGTTCTAATATGTGCTCTGCCTTGACTTTTCCTCTTCTTGATAATATCTTTTTCCTTTGACAACAATCTCTCTCCCTTTGTTACTTCTCTCCCTTAGATGGATATTTCATATGTAATCAATTTCTCTCCCTTTGAATATTGATTAACTCTTCCTTCAGATTCTTAGGAACTTCTCTTCATGGATAATGATATAATATTTTCTGATAATGAGATAATTAATCTCTCCTTTATGATAATTAGATAATCTCTCCCTTTGACAACAATGGAAAACAAGTTTCTTCTATATCTTCGTGCATCCCTTTATATAATATATTCCTTGAATTTCCCTATCCATTGGCAATAAAATGTCTCTAGTATTCGGTGTAGATTTGTACCTTGATGTGTACAAATGTATCTATTGTTGTTCACCTTGGTTTTTGCATCAACATGAATGATCTTTTGATTGTGTGTAGGCTGATGTAGCCTCTTAGTCAGCTTACTGACCGATAGACAAGGGTTGGACCCATAGTCTCTGTCTTAGGTACTCAAATGTATCTTTCAGTAATGGCTTGGTGAATATATCAGCTAATTGTTCCTTTGATTGAACATATTCCAGTATCACCTCCTTTTCTTGCACTTGTTCTCTCAGAAGTGATATTTGATAGCAATATGCTTAGTCTTAGCATGCATGACTGGATTTTTAGAAATGTTAATTACACTGGTATTATCGCAATAGATAATTACTGGTTTAAGAATCTTCATATTCATACCTTCCAAGAATTGTTTGATCCATGCAATATTGGAGAAATTTGCAGCAGCAGTCACATACTCTGCTTCTATAGTAGACTGAGAGATGCATCCTTGCTTCTTGTTGATCCATGTGACAAGTCTGTCAGCCATGAAGAATGCTCCTCCAGTTGTGCTCTTTCATTCATCAATGTTTCCAGCCCAATCATCATGTGTATAGACTTGTAGCTTAAATTTTCCTTTTCTTTTATACTATAAGCCACAGTCCTCGGTGTTCTTCAAGTATCTCAGAATTCTCTTGACAACAATCATATGTGATTCCTTGGGATTAGTAGAGAATCTTGCAACTATTCCAACTACATGTGCTATATCTGGTATGGTATGAACAACATACATTAGTTTGCCAATCATTGATTTATACAAGGTTTGATTTACCTCATTTGATTTGTCTTCTTTTGTCAGCTTACATTTGGTTGCCATAGGTGTTCCAACTGGTTTGGAATCTTCCATCTTGAATATCTTCAGCACTTCCTTGATGTATTTGGACTGAGTGATATATATGCCTACATCTTGTTGAAGAATCTGTAGACCAAGAAAGAATTTGATCTCCCCAAACATAGACATTTCAAATTTTTTTCTCATTTAATTAGCAAAGGATTTGCATAACAATTCATTCCCCCAAAAATGATATCATCAACAAAAATTTCAGCAATCAAAATATTACCATCGATATCTTCTTTTAAGTACAGATTGCCATTTTCGCTTGTTCTTACAAATTTTATGCTAATGAGATATGAGTGAATTCTTTCATACCAAGGTTTAGGTTCTTGTTTCAATCCATACAAGGCTTTATGTAGTCTACATACCATGTTTCTCTTGTATGGGTCAACAAACCCTTCTGGTTGTTCAATGTATACCTCTTCTTCCAGTATTCCATTTAGGAATGCAGATTTGACATCCATCTGGTATACCTTGAGTCCTTTGAATGCAGTATAAGAAAGTAAGATTATAACTCCTTCTAGTCTAGCAACGGGTGCAAAGGTTTCTCCATAATCAATACCTTCTTCTTGTTCATATCCCTTGCATACTAACTTTGATTTGTTTCTTCTAACTTCTCCATTCTCATTTAGCTTGTTTCTGAATATCCATTTGGTACCGATGACATTCTTGTCATCTAGTCTCAGTACTAGTGTTCATGTATTGTTCTTCTCAATCTATTATGTTTCTTCATTCATGGTACCGACCCATTCTTCATTCTCAAGTGCAATATTAACATATTTAGGCTAAAAATCACAAAGTAAACATCTAGTGTTTAGTGACATACTTCTTGTTCTCATTCCAGCTTTCTTGTCTCCTATGATTTGATTCTATGGATGATGTCTTCTGACATACTTGGAAATCTTTGGTTCAGCTCTTTGTTCATCATTTTGATCATCTTCTTGACCTTCGTTCTGATTTCCATCGCTTAGAACATCATCTTGAGGATTTTCCTAATTTTTGGTAATTGCAGCTTGATGCTCAGGTCCAATATTTTGATGCTCGGGAGTGATACACTGTTTCTTGGGTAGAGTGTCAGGTTTTGTATAAACAAACTTGTTGTAGTCCTTTTTTTCTCTTCTACTTTCCTTATCATTATTTTCTGCAAATTCATCTATTTGCACATTTGCACTTTCAATGATCTTGTTAGATGACTTGTTAAGATATTTATAATCCTTGTTTTTGGTTGAATACCCTAGAAAGATACCTTCTTCACTTTTGGAGTCAAGTTTTCCATTTCTATCATCCTTCAAAATATAACATTGACTACCAAATATTCTGAAGTAGCTTACATTGGGTGTATGACCATACCAAAGCCCATAGGGTGTCTTCTTTGTGTCCTTCTTTAATTGTACTATGTTTAATGTGTAGACAATAGTACTGACAGCTTCCCTCTAGAAAGTTTGAGTGATTTTCTTCTCAATCATCAATGTTCTTCCACAATCAACAATTTATATGTTTCTCCTTTCAACAATTACATTTTGTTGTGGTGTTCTTGGTGCAGAAACATGTCTTTTAATTCGCTGCTCATTGCAATAGTTAGTGAATTCTTCTGAAGTAAATTCCCCTCCTCTATCTGACCTTAAGCATTTCAATTTCTTTTCACTTTGTTTTTCTACCATAGATTTATACCATTTAAACATCTTGAATGCTTCTAATTTATGTTTTAAGAACATAACTATCATCATTCTAGAATAATCATCAACAAAGAGAATAAAATACCTATCTCCATAGTAACTCTCTGTCCTCATGGGTCCACATAGATCTGTATGGACTAATTCTAGAATTGCATTAGATGTATGGGTTTTACTCTTGAAACTAGACTTTGTCATCTTACCTTTTTGACAATTCTTGCACATGATATGCTCGGGCTTAGTCATGCTTGTTAAGCCTCTGACATTCCTTTTGTTGCTTATCTTTATCATGTTGTCAAAATTCACATGACACAATATTTTGTGCCACAACCATATGTCTTCATTTCTAGCCATTAAACAAGTGGTGTTAGTGTCATCAAGATATAAAAGGTTACCTTTTGTCTGCTCACTCGTTCCGATCAACCTTCCTGATTCATTGAAGATATTTGCCTTCTTATTTTCAAATGCCACTTGGTGACCTGTATTATTCAGCTGTGAAACACTTAAAAGATTATGATTCAGTCCTTTTACCTAGTTAGAATTTTCACATTTGATCAGGTTATTCAACATTATAGTTCCTTTACCTTCAACTGGACAAGGTGTATCATTTTCCATTCTTACTGAACCACCATTATAGTATTCAAAAGTCTCAAACTTTTGTTTATCACCAATCATATGGTGAGTGTAGCCACTATCTATGATCCAGACATCATTCTTACTAACCTAAGATATGAGTGTAGTTTCTACATACCTTTCTTCTTCTTCATCTGAATCATCCTTCATGGCTACAAATGCCATCTCAATGTCTTCTTCTGATTCGGTGTCAGTTTCATCAGCTCTGTTTTCAGCTAGGTAACAAGCTTTCTTCCCTTTGTCCTTGTAGTCTCGGGTATCTCTTTTGTCAGATTGTTAGTTTCTTTGGTAATCTCTGTTAGCACCTCTATCAAAATTCTTCTCATATGATCTGTCATTACCTCTATCATCTTTCTTATGTTTGTAAATCTTGCAGAAAAGTGTCCAACCTCTTTACAATTGAAACATACAAGTGGTAATTTACCTTTGTATCTACCTTTGCCTCTCTGCAATCTTCTTGCCATTAGTTCTTCAATCTCATCAAGTCCTTGATCCTCATTATCACTTTCACTATCATTTCTAATAGCATGTCTATGACTTGAATTACTTATTTTCAAAGAAGATTTGAATGCAGATTCCATAGATGGTAAGACACTATTATCAAAGTTATTCATCTCAAATGAAACTAGTCTACCAATTAGACTATCTAGAGTAACTATATTGTTTTCAACTCCTCTCATTTCTTGAATAATAGAAAATCTAATAGCATATATAGGCAGTAAGGTTCTTAAGATTTTACTTATCGTTGTCTCCTCTTCAAGTACACCTCCAACTCCTCATATAGCATTGACTACCTCTTTAATTTTACAGCTATATTGGGTGATATTTTCTCCTTTCATCCTTAGGTCATCAAACCTCCCTCTTAGGATTTATGCCTTTGCTTTTAGTACATTAGCATCCCCTCCATGTACCATCTTCAATGTATCCCACATTTGGTTTGCAGAGGTGTAGGTTTTGACATCTTCAAACTCAGCATCAGAGAGTGATGAGGAAAGTTCTATCATCATGCAATTATGCTCATGATTTTCTCTTAATTTCTCAAGAATGTGAGGTCCTGTAGGCAACACATATTCAGTATCAAGGTGTTGAGTAACATCATTACCAATACCTGATAGGTGGATTCTTATTCTGCTTTGCCATGATGCAAAGTTGTCTTTATTCAACTTGAGCACATCTCGTCTTTTCATCTTGTGATATTTTTCTTGAGCAGTTAAACTCCCTTTCTAAACACACAAGCTCTGATACCATTTGTTAGTAATAATTGAGAAGGGGGGTGAATCAATGGCCTCAAAAATAATCCAATTAATCAACCCAAAAACTTGGTACCACAATATTAAGCCTCTAGTTATCTTTATTCCTATAACATGAATGCCTTCAAATATACTTATTAAATTACTACTGCTCGAAATGCTTTGTTAAACCTTATTCTGTATGTTTACCGAATAGTAGTCTTTCAATTTACCAAAAAGAAGTAAATTACTTAGAGTATACTGATAAATCCAGATTAGATATGTGTAATGCAAAACACTAAATTTTTGACTCATAAACACATTGACAAATGGATTTTTAACGTAGAAACCTTGTTAAGGGAAAAACCACTTGGGACCGGTAACCCAAAATTTTCACTCTTCTGAAGTGAGCTCGGTGAAGAACCAACCCTGTTAAAGGTTACAAACACACTGTTAGGTGTGACCTTGTTATAGGATTTAAAAGATTAGTTTGTCACTTGATATCGGGTATTTCTATGCTACCTTCCTTGTCCAAACTCTTCTGGTTTGTCAAATGGTATCTGGCATCTCATTCTATCTTCATGATCAAATTTGTTGATACTCCTTGGGATGTATCTCAATATAGAAAGGATCTTTAAATCATGCTCGGTTAAGAGACTTTCTGCATCAATGGTTAAACTGAAATAGTATGATTTGTTCACATATACAACTTATACTTGCAAATTTTCAAATCTATTGTAAGCTCATTAAATCAATCTAATCAATATATCTTTTCAATACCTTTGCTCCACTTTTGTTATGCTCAGTAATGTTATGCTTTGTTGCTCAGTGCCCATGGAAATCTTTAGCTCTTTCCTCAGTTTGATTGATCAGGACTGTATGAAGTTGTTCTTCATCATTTTCTCTCCAACATCCTCTTTTTCATTCACTCCCATTAACTCGTAATGAATTAAGTTGTCTCTTTATAGACATGATATCACTATTTCTAGGTTCTTGATTTTCTTGATCTTGGTATGATCTGCAATCTTAGCCAATCTAAAAAAACTCATGTTTTATCTCGTAGAGATCTTCTTGCCAATTGGACGAAATAGCTTTAAATCCTTTACTTATCTCTGGCTTTATCTTGTCGATGAAAAAATGATAACTACTAGTTAAGTCTATATTTAGCTCTGCCAGCTAGATATATTGTCATTTATGAGCTCCAGTTAACTTCAGTGTTTTAACTCTTTGAAAGCTTCGGTCAACACTCCAATTCACCTCAGGCTTATCTGTCGGGGTTGTCTGTCCTTTAGGTTTTACTGCAAAGTTATGCTCATCGGTTAACTCTGTAATTCTAGTCATCGGTAATGCTTGTGATTCTACTCTTCGGTAATGCTCATCGGTTTCTTTTCTTGGTCATCATTGTAACTTAACTTTCGGTCATCTTTGTCCATCGGGTTCCACTAGCCATCGGTGTTTGTAGTCACTTAGTGATGCTTGTCTTTTATGCATTACTGAAAGCATAATCTTTATCTCTCTGATTCTCTGAAGTCTTTGACACTTTGATTATAACCTATTAGATTATATCAAGTTGTCATTAATGATAATACAATCCATTAACTGATTTAATGTCTTTCATTATCTTTCTGCATTTCGATGATCAACTTAACATCTTCAAACATTCAATCAGTTACATGTCATCATTGTCTTCTTTTCTTTTCTGCAAGTATATGGTTAATGTTTAATTGGTTGAAAAGCTTTAATAAGTGCTATAATATTGATTCACCCCCCCCCCCCTCTCAGTATCACCTAATCCTAACAATTGGTATCAGATCTTTTGACCCTTGTAGAGAAATTCTAATAGCTTAAGGGAGATCAAAATGGATTTGGATAGTTTGCAAGAAAACTTTGATGTTGCACTTGAAGATCTTGATAAAGAAAAAGTAGAGAATGGAGAATTGAGATTCAACATGCAAAGAGTTGAGAAATTTATAAGGAAACTCAGAGACCAACTTGAAATTTCTAGAAGTCAGAGATAGGATCTTGTGGTTGAGATAAAAGAAGATTCAGACAAAGAAAATTCAGATCAAATGAAGCAACTTGAAGAAGAAAATGAAACCTTGAAGCTATGACTAAAGAGATATAGTTACAAAGGGATGCTAAGAAGAAGATTGAATAAACTTTGAATAGTGCATTACAACAAATGAAGAATGAGGTTGACAACTACAAGAACAAGTATCTAGAACTGGAGAAATACAATCAGATTATAAACGATAAACTTGTTGAGGTAAAGAAACACATTGAGAAACTTCACAGCAGTAGTGATTTGATCGATGAACAAAGAGACTGAAAAAAACCTAAAGGTGATATGACTGGTATTGGCTTCAATGAAGTTGAATGTTCAAAGAACCAGGAAGAGAAATCTGATGCAAATATTGATGTTGAAAAGCCTACTATTGAGGAACCTAGAGAGCATATCAGACCTTTTAGAGGTAGATGCTTTGGATGTAACAAGTTTGGACACATGAAAAGAGACTACAGAGGTAATGCCCCTTTAAAGACCTTTTATGGCTATTGTTTTAATTGTAATGGATATGGGCACAAGAAAGTAGAATGCAGGAAACCTAATCAATCTAGATATAGACAAGATAATGGAAGAGAATGTATAGTGAAACCTGCATGCTACAAATGTAGTAACATTGGACACATTGTGAAGTACTGTAAGCTGCAAGTAAATTGGGAAAGAAGACCTCCTATATGTTACAAATGCAATAATATAGGTCATATAGAAAATTTTTGCAGGTATAATGGAGCAAACAACAGAAGAGTACCACCCCCTATAAATACATAGAAGAATGGAAGTGATATTGGTAAGAGTGTTGCAGATTTGAAGAATGATTTTGATAGTTGTTTTAAGAAAAGAGAAGATAACAGCAGTGGTAAGATATGGAAGATCAAAGAAACAAGTGAGACATTGGTTCAGGGAGAGACAGTAGATGCTATTGGATCTTTGCTTGATGGTAGTAAAGAAGAATAGACCTAATTGGCCGATCATGGCCTTAGGGGGGCATTAGATAAAGAAATTAGAATATATCCTGCCCCAAAACTTGTGGATTGAGCTCAGGCGAGCTTAGGTATGAACATGGCTGACATCATGGAGTATATAGTTAAGAGTGCAACATCAGTTGACACATATAATTTGATCACGAGATCTACATCCAAGTGGATAGTATTGGGTAAAGTGAACTTTTATGACTTAAACATTTTATAAAGAACCATATGAAGATCTATTTCTTCACCATTTGACGAAGAGAAACCTAAGGAGATCAAAGAGCAAAGAAATTCAGTCCATCCTACATTTTCCTTGCGTGATCTATTGAAGTGAAAACTCAGAATTTAGCGTGAAAGAGGTATTTACATCATCTAGCTATGGATGCACCTGTTATTTATGATGTTGTAGATCGACCTAGGTATAATTTCAAGAAAAATCTGTTCAAGTCTTGTGAAGAAGATCCCGAAGGAGCATTTTCTCGAACACCCTATGGAGTTTTACACGTAGAAGATATTAGGGCTTACATTCACTGTAAGTATGATATACTAGGCACTAATGATATTTGTACTGAGATGGAGTATATGACTAATAAAGGAATCATAAGAGATGAGTTAAAACACATTGATCAATTAGTATCATGAAAATTTTGGATTTGTATGAATTCAAGGAAGAAGAGTGGTTCAAGATATTATTAAGCAGAGTGCATGATCAGTTCATTTGGATAGGTGAGCAATTGATACTATGAACAAATTGCTTTTAGTACCTATTTTTTTCTAGTACAGTGATGGCATTGAAAACCTAAAGATAACACTTGATGGATTTGATGGCTATTATGAGCATTTGATAAATATTGCAGAGGAGAAGGCAGAAAAGAACTACTCAGAGAAGAAGTTATCCAAAGTTTGCAAGTCTTTCTCATGGGACTTGAGCATTTTGAAAACTACTACTACAAATGCTAAGAGTTGCATTGGACATGGAAGGAAGCTATTCAGTTACTACATGAATCTTATCAGGTATGTTCAGAACATTGAAGACATCGTTACCAAGGAAAGGGAAACTTTGAACAGCATGATGGACAGATGTGAAAACTCTTCACAATCTATAATAGAATTGGGCAAGGAAGTAACAAGAATTTTGGCAAAATTGGATATTGGATAGTAAGAAAGGGAGAGTACTGACTAGATTCAATTTGCTGAAGAGTTTAATCACTCCTAAGCTATCCATAATTGAAGCACACTTATCAGATTTGGAGAAGACAACATATGCATTGACTAACTTTATGCCTACAGAGTTGAAAGAAGCAGAGACTGCATCATGTGTATTGAATGGACTAATTCATGTTAGTCAACTATTACTGAAGTCATGGAATACTGAAGTGTAGATCTTGGAAGATTCCTTTCAAGTTGTTCTGAAACTGGTGAGCAAGCACTGATTTTATTACTTTGTATTCACCTTTGTCATTGTTGTCAAAGGGGGAGAAGAGAAGAAAAATGAATGCGAGAAGAAAGAAGAGTAAAATATAAGAGAAGAAAAGAGAAAAACAAAATAAAGAGAAAGAAAGACAATTTTGTTGGAACACTTAGTCATTTTTTTTGTTAAGTGTTGTCATCAATGACAAAGGGAGAGATTGTTGGCAAGTGATCTATTTTGCATGATGAGATTCACTTTTTGGTTTTCATTTATGGAAACACATATGGGTTATAGATCAATTCCTATGAAGTTGAGTTTTGATGACTCTAAAATTGACTAAGTACAGAAGCAAAGTTACAGAGGTATTTTGGGTATCAAAGATCGAGATTGGTGAATTAGGGCAAGCGAGATTAGAGGAAAATAGTATGAGGTATATGGGACCTCCACCTAAGATTAATTTTGTTTTTGTAATGTTTACAGCAAGTTAGAGAGATTTGAAGACAGACATACAACAACAAAATAGTGATACTGAGTAGTTGGACAGATGCAATGATTCAGAGAGTATGACATGGACTTTAGGAAATCAGAGTTGGATTATGGTTGTTGATAACCTATACTTTGATTATGTAAGAGTGCCGACTTTGCATTTTATATTTTTTTTATTAAATGTATTTTGTATTGAGAGTCGACTAAGTAATATTTGGTTAAGAGAGCTGACTTGGTTAAGAGATAAGATATATAAATATATATATATATATATGGAGAACTTTTTGCTGAGCGAAGATGATTGATGAGAGATGATTGGATGGATTATATGACATGCAAATTGTAGAGCAGAGGATGATAGAGATCATTAATGAGCTATGATAGGAACTGTCTAAGCATTAGAGATGCTTGTTTTGTTCATTACTGAGAACATTTTGTAACAGATTTACATTATAAGAGTTGTAAGCTCAGTTGGCCCCTAACAGGGTGTTGTATACCTTTAAGAGGGTTGTAATTCCTTTAACAAGGAAATGTACAATGTAATATTCAGCTCCTAATAGGTCTAGGTCTCCTAACAGGGACATTATACTTTAGTGCATTCTTGTGGGTACCATCCCCACTGAGGTTTTCCCTTGGCTAGGGTTTCCTCAACAACAAATTATGGTGTTATGAGTACTGTTTTATTTTCTTATCTTATTTTCATTTCTGAAAGTATATGGTTAATGTTTGATTGGTTGAAAAGCTTTAATAAGTGTTTTAATACTGATTCACCCCCCTCTTAGTATTACCTAATCCTAATAGGGGTATGATTCTCGCATAATGATGATGATATAAATTTTTTTTCTCTATTTATTAATGATCTACCAAAGGATGATCTTGATATGATGCTTGTTTGTTTGATTTTGATGATATAATTTATTTATTACATAAATTTTGATTTGTGATAATTTAGCTCAGGTATCTGTTAGGGATAAAAGTCCACAAGACAACTGAGAGGGGGGGCGAATCAGTTTTAATATAGATTATTAAACTTTAAAATTTATAAACCAAAACTGTAATGCAAATGATAACACAGTAAATGCCAACACCATAACACAATCCTTGTTGTCAAGGAAACCATGTTAAAGCTAAAACCCAGGTGGGAATTAGTACCCACAAATAATGTACTGAGAGTATAGTATCCCTGTTAAAATATTTAGCACTGTTAGGAGCTTATTACAACATTACAATACACAGTCCCTATTAGGAGACAAACCTTGTTACGAGTCAAGAAAAGTAGTAGGCTCATTGCCCAGGCATACTGCCCAAAGAAGGTTAAAACCACCCTCAATGATTCACAATCTGAACAAGTGTATATAGAAAATATACAATCTAGTGAACTGTATGATAGCAACTATCTTTGCTTGGTCAGTTCCAATGAAGTATAACAATCAACTCTGATCTACATCATGCAGTCAACAAGCCTTGCAGCTTCCACAATTCTCTTCCTTTTTAATCTCTACCATGTCTTTCCAAAAGAAAAGATCTCACATATATACCCTCTTACAATAATTCTTTAGGTCGGCCAATTAAGCTTTCCCAATATACAAACAATTGATTAGGTCATCCAATTAAGGCTTTCCAATATACAAATAATTATATAACCCCTTGCTAAGATACACATAGTACCTATTGTGTGTGTGATTTTATGCACCTGTTAAGAAGGACACAACACTTCAATAGATCATTATATTAGTGAAAAAGCATAAAAAGAAAGGGTTT
Organism: Thuja plicata; assembly: GCA_018584345.1. Classification (NCBI taxonomy): domain Eukaryota; kingdom Viridiplantae; phylum Streptophyta; class Pinopsida; order Cupressales; family Cupressaceae; genus Thuja; species Thuja plicata. The sequence continues at coordinate 232,054 of MU225246.1, forward strand.
CGTCTAAATAACTAAAACCAATCTACTGCTTCCTATCTAGGAGGAGTTTCAAGAATGCAATAATCATGCCCTCAGATTATGCACAAATCAATGACATATACAACCTAATAATGGAAGATTTGAATAAAAACTAATCTAAATGTTCAAGAAACATGCATATTAGCTCTAAAAATGAAGATAAAAACAATGCATAATGACAAAGCTAAGGTGCAACATGATTTCACAATTATCTCAACAGCATAACAATGCTTTCAACTCTAAAAATTAAGGGCAATTTGTGCTCAAAATTCATCTTATTTATAGAAGAAATGTAGAGAGAGAGAGGGGGGACAAGGCCATTAATGGAGGTGTAAAAACCTTAATGGCGGTGCAAGAAGCATTACTGGTGGAAGGCATTAATGAGGCATGGTTGAAGGAATATGAATTAAATGAAAGCATTTAAGAGGCATGGTGAGGGTTTAAGGTCAAGCTTGAGAAAGTGGACTTTTGGGAGTGGGTTGGATTCCTAATCACAAGATTAGGAATGTCAGATCATTAGGAAGGGGGTTAAGATGGGATTAAGATTAGAAGTAGGCTTAGCATGGGGAGAATAGGTTGGGATGGGTTTGAACCCAGGGTTAAGATGGTTGAGGTAGGTTAGGTTAGAGGGAATATTAATGAAATGAATTATATTTAATATATTAATTCATTAATAGGGAAATTAATTATTTGAGCTTTTGATTGCTTTTGATAATTAATTAGGACTATAGCCAATTAATTAGATTAATTTAGGATAGAAGATAGGCTTTTGCAAGTGATGAGGTATAATTAGAATTTCATTTAATTTCATTTTAATTAATTACGTTAGCCATGTTTTGAGTTGAATTGATTTGATTGGCTCAGGTGATTAATGAAATTTAGTGATTAGATCACTTAGGAGATTAAATCTGATTTGAATGAATTATGTCAACTGATTAAAGAGTTGTCTTAACATAATTGGGGGTATGATCACAATTAGGGCAAATAGGGTCTATAGTCAAAGAAAAACAAATTAGGGTGGTTACATTTGCCCCTCTTTGAATTGATGTGCGAGCAGCACATTGATTCAAAGAAAGTTTTTGATATTGACTTCAAAAAGTTTGAGAATTTTTCTCATGATCAAATGAAATGCCTGATGAGATCAGTCTCGCACTTGATTGAAGTAAACTGATAGCATTGACTTTGAACTTGATCGAACAAAGGTCAATAAGAAAATATCGTAAAGATGCCAATTTTGAACTTGGTTGTCATCCAAAGATTGATAATACTGATTCCAAACTTGGTTATCGTCCAAAAGTTAGTATGAAGCTGCCAGGAGCTTAATAAGAATCTAAGAAAAAGTAGGCATAGGATATCCATCTTGTGAGAACTGAACCCTTTTTCTAACAGTTCTGACTTAGTCAAGGAACTGTCATGCCTTTAGTTTTTTGATAATAAAGTCATTTTAATGTTGTTTTGAGCAAGAATTTGATTGATGATAGTGTGATCATGCCCCCTCAGGAATGAAATTGAAGAAAAAATAATAAAATCCCTCTATTGAATGATGTATCACTTGTAGGAGCAGGTAGGGAAAGAAAGAATGGATTAGAAGAAGTGAAGGAAAGAAGGTGTGTTTTAAGAGTAAACACATGTGTACCAAGTAAATTACGTGAACATGTGAGTGGTGAGACTGATAAAATGATGTTGGACCAATATTTTTGATGAAATGTGCAATTTTGAGGAAATAGAACCTGGAAAATGGATTTTCAAAACAGATGGAGCAATTCTGTATTTTTAGGAGTTGTCACAAAAAAATTACTGCACTATATAAAATGCATTAGGCGCCTTCAATTTTGTTCCTGATTGATCAAAAAGAGAACAAAAATGGAGTTTCAATTGCCTAGGAGGAGTTTTGGAACTCCTAAATAGCTCAAAAGGTCCAATATATATCTCAAAAATCACTTTTTAAATATTCATTTTCACTTTTATCCTTGGCAATTCAGAGAGCTCTGCAGAGAAGATGGTGGTCCCCATGCATAGACATCATTTCAAGCTTGGATGTCAACATCAGCATCTAGTTGATTACCCACCTCTGGTAAGTACCCGAAAACCTACCTTTTGAAATTTCCAGTTTTCAATTTTATGCATTTTTATGCCAGTTATAGCCAATTTAGTCCTGCGTTGCATCTTGTGTTTTGTGTCACTTCCGGTCAATCCCGCGTCACTTCTGATCTTTGACCAAATTCTCTGGTCGCACCCTATAAATCTAGGATCACACCTTTTTATATCGTTTTTGGTCAATTTGGGTTGATTTGTCAATGTTTTCGCACCCTGTTAGAACATAGTCGCACGTGGCATCCCGTGTCGTGTCCTATGAAAATAGGGTCGCATCCTAGAAATCAGGGATTACATCCAATAAATAGGATCACACCCAGTAAAAATAGGGTCATTTCTAATTTTTGACATAGTTACCTTCTCATTTTGACTAGTTTTCTCCTGCTGATCATGAAAACACTTAGCTGATAGGTTGTTTGTTGAAATTTTTGTTTTAGATAGATCACTGATTCTAAACTTTTCTGTAACAACTATCTTTTGAATAGTTTCCATTTGAGGTGCTTTCATTCCTAGAGCCCATATCCTGTATGAGAGATAGCTTTATTATGATTTTTGACTGTGGACGAGTGAGAGTTAGTGGCTCGTGTTGGTTTAGCGGCATTGGGGGATTTCCCTGACATTAGGGTAAATCGAGGGTTGTTGACTACTCTAGCCGAGAGATTGCATCCAGAGCACAACACCTTCCATCTCCCTACTAGAGAGATGACCGTTACACTTGAGGATGTGTGGTGGATTCTGAGAGTGTCTGTGATGGGCCGAGAGGTCCATTTTGATTCTACTTCTGTGACATCCATTGTGACTGCCTGACAATTCTTTCAAGATGATAGTATTGCTCATTGATATGTGAGGTGGGATTACATGTGTGATCACTATGATAGTCTTCCTATATACTTGGCTGGTTTGATCGAAGGCTTCCTTATGCCTGACTAAGGACAACACAGATTCATGGTCAGCTGGGCCGACATGCTTGAGTAGATGGTCGTTGTTGGACGGAGATTTGCATGGGATAGCTGCATATTGGTGCATATGTATAGAGAGTTCCATGAGATAGTGTACTATCATACTCAGAGTATGAAAGTGGGTATCTTAGTTCTTCAAATCTGGGCCTAGGATCACATCCCAGTGACACGGCTGATAGTTGACAGGCAGTGGGCGACATAGAAGCCCTATGTATATATGTATGTCGGTTGGATTCAGTAGCCCTATCTGGGAAAGGTGGAGTACTGGCATCATTTATTAGATGATGTTACTACATTGGTATGGCGGTCGTACCTTGATTGCGAGGAGTGGATATCAGATAGGTGGCAGATTTTGTACTTCTTCCAAAGCAGGTACCTCATTGACAAGACTAGGTATGTCATTAAGAGGTTATTAGTTACGCAAGTGTTGAGGTAGTATAGCTGATTATAGGGCCGATGTCAGGACCTTACTGTATATGCACGGATACACGATGAGACACCACTATGGGGATGAAATTTGGGATATGAGACCGCTCATAGGGCCATTGTAGATATGGTAGCCATTCCATGGGATCTTTGGCCAGATGTAGCCAATGTAGGTTGTTCAACAGGATACCTTGTAGAGATTAGACAGTACCCAGTGCCTTGGTTTACAGATCTAGCAGAGGTGGTTCCTTAGATTGAGGACCCATTAGATTATGATCCTGAGGAGGATCATCTAGTCAAAGGCTGAGGAGGAGCCTAGAGAGACAAAGGAGCTAGAAGTAGAGCTGGAGGGAGACATGGAGGGAGACAGGAACCCCCAGATAGAGGACAGGGTCCTGGTGATGATGATGATGTAGATGATAGTGGTGGTGGAGCTATGGGTGGTATTGGAGAGGTGGCCAGTGGCAGTGGAGAGGGTCAGCGCACCTGGTTCACATTTTTTTCTCCTGGGATGGATCCAGGACCTTTACTCACAGGGGAGTAGTAGAGACAGCAGAGGTAGCAGCAGCAGTAGAGGCCACAGGATAGGTCATAGGATAGGCCCTTAGGGTAGGATTCTGGCAGTGGTTCTGGTAGGTACAGAGATCCTCTATCACAGTGTGAGCAGGAGCGAGAGAAGCTCAAAGCACACATTACCACATTAGAGGCTCTTCTTGAAGATAGAGAGAGACAGTTGAAGCAGGTGAGAGTAGAGAGAGACACACAAGTGGAGCATCTAAGATCTGAGAGAGATACACAGGATCGCACTGTAGTTCACCAGGGCCAGAGAGCCACATACTATTATGCTCTTTATCATGTGGTAGTGCCAGAGGGTTGGAGGGCACCTTCATATTCATGGATCACTCAGCAGTCTTAGGGGTCCATGCCACTGCCAGCTCCATTCATTCCACCTCCTCCTCCTCCAGATCAGGGAAAGGGGGGAAGTCAGACATGAGATATCTTTTTGTACTATTTGTGTGAGATCATATTGTATAACGGGGTCCTTGTGGGACCATTCATTTGTACCATTGATATCGTATACATGTATATCTGATTTGTACTGATTTTCTGATACTCTCTTTGTAGACTGTTCCATATTTTTGATCTGATTCATGATTTGATATATATATCTGATGCAACTCTTCCTGATTCTGACATGTTCATTGGTTCTTTGTGCTTTGATAGATGTTTATATTGTGATGCACATGTGATGTATGTTTTATCTTGGTTTTAGAGTTAGATGATGACATCATTTATGCTCATGTGATTTACTACTGATATGAATGTGTTTTAAATGATATTAAATGGATATGCAAATGTATTTTTTTGAGATTTTTTTTATGCAAGTAGATGTATGGATGCATTTTTAGGATGAAATGCAATGCTTTGAATGCTTTGTTTTTGTATATTCTCTTTCTCATATATGAATGTAAAATGTAGGTTATGGATATGCAACGACATTGATATTAGAAATAGTTGATGATGTAATGAACTTGGATTTTTAGGAATGAATTTAGAAATTATTTTGAGCACAAATTCCTTATATTGTTTCTTTCATTGTAAAAATGAATCACACAATCTCTACATGCAAACTCTTAGGACTTGTCACTGATTTGTAGATATTGTAACATTTTTATCATCATTGGGCACTTTTTGGAACTGATATCACCTGATAGTACAACACTCATTAATACCCATTGATATTATGAAAGTATGAATACTATGTTTATTGGATGAAATTTCATAAATAGACTTAGGTATCAAGGCATATAAGCCAGGATGACAAGCTAGTCACCTTCCTTTTACTATATCAGAATCTGTGTAAGGTAAGATATTGGACCTGCAATGACCTTGAAAATTCATATCCTTGGGTACATTATGCTTCATATACCTTCATGAGAATCTAATTTTTTTAGAAAATAGATAAGGAAATTGGTTCAACCTCACCATATTTTACACATAAAAAAGATCGAGATATATGCAGCTATCCACTCATGATGGTAGCTCTTACCATAAACATCTAAGTTAGGTGAAATTTATAGTATCATTTGGAATAATCACCATACGTAGAAAACCAAGAAAATGTTATGCACCCCATCCTTACGACTCTTTGTCTTTGCGCAGACGTCATGGAGTAACTTGGAAGGCATAACAACCATCAATTGAGAATCAATCAAAGAAAACTTATAACTTCTTAGATGCCCCTAGTTAAAACATCATCAGTACATAAAAGAGTCATAATCAAACCAAGATCAAACTGTGTGCTTAAGTAGTATTTGAAAAATAATATTGATTTATTTTTCAAGCGCAGTAGAGATTCATCAATCAAAATGTGTAATTTAAGCAATATGTGTTCCATGTCTGTGCATAACCTTTTCTTTGTTCACAATCCAATGTAGTTCTTAGGAACACTGTTTAGGTTAGTGCAATGTTTGTGCCAAAGAGGTGTTTGAAAGACACACCCATGTTTCATGAAAGTGACTGTTTGGTGCAAGTATCAAGAAGCGTTGTGTGTGAAGGAAAACCATCCTAGGATGACCTAGCAGATGCAACCTAATATGCAAGCAAAGATGCCCCCTAGTGCAAAATGATTTGTTCCCTAAGACAGAAATGCAGACAAATCCCAAGAAAGGATAGGATATTTGTAAGGAAACAAATTCAACTCATAGCACAGGTGTAATCCCAAAGGCTTAGTATCAGCAATGTATTGAGAGATAGAGCACAAAATACAAGTGATGCCTGATTTCCAGGTTTTCACCACTCAGCAAAACTTTTCCTTTTGCTACCAAGATGCCTGTTTTACCAAGTTTTCATCAAGGCACTTTTTCTCTTTTTCATTTTTTTTGCTATTTTTTCTTTTTTGAATGTTTTTGTAGTATCAAGGTGCATGTTTGCCAGGTTTTCACCAATGATACCTTTCTTCAAGACTTTTTCCACTGTTTTTGAATTTCTTCAGGATCTATTTTCTGATTTTTTTGGTATTTTCTGAGTTTTTCACTCAAAAGGCTCTGCTAGCCAAACACCAAGCGTAGAACCACTTCAAATGTAGAGTATTGATAGGATCTAGAAGGACATCTCCCTCAGGTGTAGATAGTTGATAGGCTCTAGTCCCAAAAGTTGTAGTAATGACATAGGGTCCCAACCAGTTAGGTTAAAACTTTCCCTTCTGTTCTTTGTTAGGCTGGTTCTTAGGATTCTCTTTTAGAACAAGATCCCCCACCTGAAATTGTCATGGTTTGACCTTTTTTATTATACCCTTTTGACATTCATGTTTGGTACACTTTTAGATGATCAAACGCCTATTGTCTGCGCTCATCAAGTAATTCTAGTGCATTCACCCTATCGATGTGGTATTGTTCATCAGTAAAAAGACCTTGTAAAGATACCCGCAAAGATGGGATTTCAACCTCAATAGGTAGTACTGACTTAGAGCCATAGACTAGGGCAAATGGCGTGGCTCCAGTTGGTGTTCTAATGCTTGTTCTATAGGCCCAAAGTGCCAGATTTAGTTGTAAATGCCAGTCTCTATCAGACTTACTCATAGTTCTATGTAGGATCTTGAGAATATTCTTATTAGATGCCTCAGCCTATCCATTACCTTAAGGATAATAGATTGAGGAAAAATGTTGAGTAATGTGAAACTGTGTGCAAAGGTCTTCAATATCTTGGTTTTAAATTGGCCCCCATTATCTGTTATAATTGAAAAGGGTATCCCATATCTACAAATAATGTAGTTCAAGATGAACATAGACACCTGTTTGCCAGTGGCTTTGATTAGCAGCACGGCTTCGACCCACTTCGTGAAATACTCAGTGACCGTAATGATGAACTTGTTTCCATTTGAAGAATTAGGATATATTTGTCCAACCAAGTCAAAGGCCCATTTCTAAAATGGACAATGTGTTATGTAAGGTATGAGTTCTCTGGCAGCAGCATGGATAATATTTCCATGTGTTTCACATTTATGACATGTTTTGGAAAATTGAATAGCATCTTTTTCCATTGTAGGCCAATAATAGCCGACTCTGAGTAGTTTCTTAGCTAATGAAAATTCATTTGAATGTGATCCACATACACCTTCGTGGACTTCTTTTAATGGGTGCTTTAACTCTTCTTGTTCTAAACACCTAAGAAGTGTACCTTCAAGACCTCATTTATATAAGTTATTAGTAATGAGGACATAACATGATGTTGTCCTAATTAAGGCTCGTTTCTCATTTCTGGATAAATCAATGTGAATAGCTTGGTTAGTTAGGTAGGCAATTATTTTAGTATACTGAGATTGGTCTTGGGCATTCAAAGAACAAATTACTTGATATTCAGGTGTGTCAAAGGTTGGGTAGGATAATTCTTCCACCAAGAATTCATAGAGGAATTGATGTTCCTCTAATTGTAACATGGATGTCAGTGTAGCCATAGCATCTACAGCTTTATTATCTATTCTAGGTACTTGCTAGAATGTGATAAAGACAAAGTACTTCTTTAAGTCATCAACCAGTTGCTTGTAGGGCGTCAACTTCTCATCTTTCATCTGATAATCTCTATTGACTTGATTGATAATGAGCTGGGAGTCACTATACACATGTAACTCTATAATCTTCCATTCCATAGAAATTTTAAGGCCATTTACCAATGCTTCATATTTAGAAATGTTATTTGTGCATGGAAACATCAATTTGTAAGACTTGGGTATCTTGTAGCCTTGAGGAGTTATGAATACAACCCGTGCTCCAGAGCCTTGTTGCATGAAAGAACCATCAAAGTACATCTTCTACGAATACTTAATTAGATGCATAAATTTTTCATCAGGGAACTCAATTCTTAAATTTGCATCATCTTGGAGTGTTGAATCAACTAATTGATCAGCGAGGACTTGTCCTTTAATAGCTCTTCTATCCACATATTCAAAGTCAAATTCACTCAGAATGACGACCCACTTTGCCAGACATCATGTTAATGATGTTTTACTTAAAAGGTACTTCAAAGGATCTACCTTTGCAATGAGCCTTACTGTATGTGATAGCATGTAATGTCTCAATTTTTTGATGCGAAGACAATAACTAAGCAAGCTTTCTCAATAATGTTGTAATTGAGCTCATAAGATACTAACCTTCTACTGATATAGTAGATTGCTCTTTCCTTTTTAGTTTCATCCTCTTGTCCTAGAAATAATCCCAGTGATGTGGATGTAGCTGAAATATATAGGAGTAATGGCTTTCCATGGATGGGTGCCATAAGAATAGGAGGAGTAGCCAGGTACTCTTTTAATTCTCTAAAGTTGGCTTCACAATGTTCATCCCATTTGAAGGTGACACCTTTATGTAGTAATTTGGTAAAGGGTTGTGCTTTATTTGCAAGTTGTGACATGAACCTCCTGATTGACTGGAGTCTCCCTTGTAATGTCCTCATTTGACTAATGTTGTGTGGAGGATTCATTTCTAGTATAGCTTTGACTTTGCCAGGGTCTACCTCAATTCCTTTTGCTGAAACAATAAACCCTAAGAGCTTTCCTGATTGGACCCCAAAGGCACATTTCTTTGGATTGAGATTGAGTTGAAATTGCTCCAAATAATCCAATATCTTCCTTAAGTAATAAACATGTGTAGTCCATTCTTTTGATTTAGCTAAGGTATCATCTACGTAATCCTCCATGTTTTTATGCATCATACCATGGAATATAGTGGTCATAGCTCTTTGGTATGTAGCACCTGCATTCTTTAACCCAAACGACATAATGTTCTAGCAAAAGGTTCCCCATGCGCATGTAAATGTGGTCTTCTATTGATCTTCAGGAGCAATTTTAATCTAATTATAGCCTGAGAAGCCATCCATTAGTGAGTACATTTGCTAGCCTGATGTGAGGTCTATGATCATATCAATATTAGGTAGTGGAAAATCATCGTTAGGACATGCCTTGTTTAAATCTATGAAGTCTGTATAGATCCTGATAGATTTATTTGATTTAGATACTAGGACCACATTAGATATCCATCCTACATAAGTGATGACTCTAATGAATCCAGCTTTCAATTTTTTTTCTAGATCTACTTTTACGAGTAATGCAACATGAGGATGCATCTTTCTTAGTTTCTATTTTATGGGTTTGATCCCAAGAGCTATAGATAAATGGTGCATTATCAATTCAGGGTCTAGCCCAGGCATATATGTGTAAGAACATGCAAAGTTGATCTTCTTCTCTTTCAGGAACTCAGTGAATTGTGTCTTCTCCTCACCTGACAGAGATTGTGCCAGGTGAACAATTTGAGGAACTTCAGTTGTGCCCAAGTTAAATGGTGGTGTTGGTTCTATCAGAACTTAAGATCTTTTCTAAAATCTCTCGGTAAGGATATCAAGAATATCATCCTTTGGCGCCTCTGAGAGGTTTTCACCATCAGATACATCTTTTATTTTTACTTTTTTTAGAATCTGACACTGCCACAATGTGATTTTCACCATCAGTTCTTTTCTTCTTTTTATTTTTCAATTTGTGACTGAGAAACTTGATATCTTCTTGTGACATGTTCACGCTCCTTGTATTGGTGGAAGAAGGGTAAGGTTCACAAGAATTTAGATAGCAAGCCAAATTGTAGTCATTAGGGAATTCTAGGATAGGAGTAGGATCTGCATTAGTCCAATCAATTAGGTCTGGGTTTATTAAAGACAAGGAGTCAGATTTTGGGAAGGACAGCATCGCATTAGCGTCAAGACTATTAACTGACATGACATGTTTTGTTAAGTCTGTCTCTTTGATGTTTAGATCAATAAGAGTTGGATCATCATTATCAAAGTTGTTGTTAGTTATATGTAGACCAAACTCTAGTGACTCATCAGTGGAACTTTCATCTTCATCTCTCTGTAAAAGGATGCTCCTAGCTTGTAGCCTCTGAATTTCTTCTAGGTCTAGGAAAATACCAGTTTCTTCATCAATGAGTGGGGGAAGGGATACCTCCTCTGCTTTAGGAATATCAACATTGTTAGGAACATTGTTAGAATGCTCTCTATGTTCTGATGGACCTACAAACATGTGAATTACATCAATTTCAATGGCCTCTGTGACAATAGATAGATCATCCCACTCATAATCATGGGAGTCTATTATTTCGTCATCAGACCTATTCAAGAATTCAACAATAGTTACCTGATGTACTCTATTAGTCACTTAAAGATCAAAGTGTGGTAAATTGAGGACATGTGAAATTGTGACTAACTGTCCCCAATTAGGATGTGAATCCTATTGTCGGGGTGTATCTTCAGTAGTTGTTGTTATCAATTTTGTCGTTGGATTATCTTATGTTGTTTCTTCTACCTCTTAAATAGTAGCTGGTGGTAACAAAGGGATATGAGTGTCTTGTGGTACCTCAAATCTTGGTACATACCTTTATCCTAGATATTCAGGGTTTATTGTGCCAATATGTAATAATCTTTCATAGGACCATTGTTCTAGTTCTATTTCTTCTTCTTTATCACTTTTGTCATCAGAGATCGGACTATCCCTTGAAGAATGGTCTTCAGATCTATTATTGAAACCTAGCCCTATTTTATCTTTGGTATACCTAAATTCCATGTGTACATGTTCAATAAGGCCTTTTCCTTTGTCTCCTAAAGGTCCTTTTCCTTTATACCCCATTTGTTTGAGTAGATTGTATCCTTTACCATACTCTTCTGTGGGTATTTCCACATGTTTTACCTCAGCTTCCTTTGGTTCTCCCTTGTAAATCCAAGCCAAGACTGCTTGTTCTTCTTTGTCATCCCCTTGGGAGGTAGATGATTTAACCATACCAGTTGCTTTGTGAGATTTTGGCTTCTTAGAGGTAGTGGGTGTGAAAGATGGGGAAGGTGTCCCATAGGATCTTGGTGACACTGGAAGTTCTATTAATGATGGGGTCATGTCCAGCTTGTATTGTCACAAGCTAGTTTCTTCAAGTTTTAAGGTCTTTCCAAATCCTTTCATAACCATGTCTTTGGTTGTCTCAGGAACAATCTCATTTGAAGCTTCCTTGTTATGCGGGGCCATACTACTTGCCTTAATATTGTTGTAAGTATAATTGGCATCTGCAAGAATTGTTACCTCCACCCCATTATGTGGGAATTTGATACATTGGTGGAAGGTAGATGGTACAACTTGCATTTCATGGATCCAAGGTCTCCCTAATAGTATATTTTAAGCTGAGAGTAGATCAAGAACTTGACATATGACATTCGTTTCAACTGGCCCGATTCTGATGGGTAGAACAATAAGACCTTTAGAGGATCTTTCTTCTTCGTCATAATCTTTTATAGTGATTTTGCTTCTTGAATCAATGGTTTGTTCTAAGAGACCTTGTTTCTTGATTAGATTAAGGGTACATGTGTTCAACCCTGTGCCTCCATCTATCAATACATGTCTAACACAAGATTTGTGAATGAGGACTTCAATATGAAGAGGTTGATTATGTGGATGTGTTAATGATTTATCATCTTCTTTTGAAAAAGAGAGGTAATGTGGCGCTGAGATGTGATTAACCATTGCTAGGAATTTGTCTACATCAAGCTCCTTTAGCACATTTGCGGCATGTAGGGATTGTTCAAGAATTTCCCTATGCATCGAGGAGATTTTAAGCAACTCAAAAATGGAAATTTGAGTAGAGGCTCATTGCAATTGATCCACCAAGTTGTAGTTTTCTGCTGGAATGGTCACCGTTTGTTTTGCTGTTGCCGATTTAGGAATAGTGACAATAGGTATTTTGGAAGTTGTTGCTGGTTTTGATGAGGAATTGGCCCCTTTGATCATGACTTGTGCTTGACTTTGGGTCACCGCATTGGATTGTGAAGAGGTGTTTTTAACACCTTTGATAGTGACCACATTAATTGATTTAGTTTTAATGTCTATCATGTTGATCACATTATCATTTTTAGAGTAGGCGTAGTTCACTTCATTTCCTTTTCCTTTAGATGATTCCCCTTTCTTGTAATTAAGGAATGACTTGTTAAATGTCGTATGGTCTTCATTAGTGGTCTGTACTTCCACTTTGATCTTGCCTCCTTCAATAAGGTCTTGGATAACATTTTTGATTTTAAGATAGTTATTAGTGTTGTGTCCTTTGCTCTTATGGAAGACACAATAAGAATTGTCATCCCAACATCGTGGTTTAACCTCTGGTTCCCATGGTTTTGAATTTGGGATCATGAGAACTTTGTTGTCTAATACTGTCTTCAAAATGGTTTCAAGAGGTTCTCCCAAAGGAGTGAATGTTCTTTGAGGTTTGGAAGTCCATTTTTGACCTTTTTTGTTCTTGTTTTTTGCTTTAGGTACGGAGGTTGTTACCTTGGCATCTTTACTTTCTTGCATGCTATTTGTCAGATTGAACACTGTGGTCTTAGGATTAGCATTGGACGCATCTACCACTCCATCGTTAACAAGATTTTTTATTTTGTTTCCACCATTTAGGCTTTTTTTTGGAGTTGGTAGATTTGTTTTCACTTTGGAGAGTGATTTATCCCTTTTTAACCATGACTTCTTCGATACGAATAAAATTCTTGATCATCCTATCAAAGCTGGGGGAATCTTGCATTTGCAATGCGTAGTTCAACTCAGGTATCAAGTTATTAACAAATATTTCTATCTTTTTGGATTCATGAATAGCTCTTGAATATCTTGCAAATATTTTCCTCCACCTTTGCAAAAAGTGTGTAAAGGATTCATCGATTCTTTGTTTAGTGTTACACAGATCCATCATAGTTACATCATGTTGTATATTATAGGAGTAATGTTGGATAAATCATTGAATTAACTCCTCAAAATTTTTTACCTTAGGTGTAAGCTTTGAGAACCACTCCATGGCGTTTCCACCTAGGCTTCCTAGAAATAGCCTCATGAGGTATGTAGGTTCATGCATGTACTCTATGCTTAGAGTGCAAAACTCTCTCACATGGTCATGTGGATCAGTCTCTCCCATATATTTGTCATATTTTGGCCTTGCCATGTTGGGAGGAAATGGAACCATATTAATACTTTTGTCAAAAGGAAATGGACAAATCGAGTCCAAAGAGTATTTTGTCTTGGGTTTAGCCTTCTCTTGTTTGAGATTTGTAAGTTCAGTTTGCATTCAATGTTAGTTGTTTGGCGAGAATAGAGATAGGAGTTGATACCTCTTTTTCCTTTAATTGTTCAACATCATAATCTTTAGGTAATTTTATGCCTGTGGATGCTAGATGGAAGTATTTCTCTTTATCTTCGTCAATTATATTTTCCAATGTTTTTTCAAATTTCTTGCTCTGTTTGAGTTTATTGTATTCCTCTTCAGTGATGTCTTCCTCACTGTATGAACCAAAAAAAGGACGGTAAAATTGTTTTTCTTCTTCACCATCGCTATCTTCATGGTTTTGGTTTTTATCATTGTCGTATTCCTCAAAAGCCTCACTCCATTCGTGAGTGGGTTTTTCCATTTTTGGAGAGTGAGTGGGTTTTTCCATTTTTGGAGAGTCTAAATCAAACAAGGAACTACGAGATGTTTCTCCTTGTTTAAAGTGTAGTGATCTTGGAGGTACTTCTAATTCTTTAGAAGTGTACTTGTTGTGTCTTGTGTTAACCATGTATTTGTATCTCAACTTTGTCAAAGTTTCCCGATAGTGTCAAGTAGAGTCTCAACTTGTTCAAGTGAGTGTGTCTAGGTAGAGGTGTTGTTTGAGTTTTGGTGGAAGTAAATGATTCCAGTGTCAAAGGGTTAGAATGCCCTGATAGTGAGTTGGGAATCAAGTTGTTTTGAAAAAGTGAATAGACCATATGTATTGAGACTGATTGTGAGAAACCGACAAGACATGCAAGGTAGACGTTTGAAACAGTGTTTTGAAACAACAATAGGGAGACCAGAAAAAGAAAAAGGGACAAACTAATGAGCCAAAAGGGTATCCAAATAAACTAACTATCTTTGAGAGGCAACTATGCAAGCGCCCACTATCCTAGATGTGACAGTCTATGTGTGAGCCTTTGTAGAACCAGATGCAATCCTAAGTATATGGGATGTGATTTTTCTCCCTAAAAACAATGCAAGATTTACCAGATGTGATTTGGCACACTGCATGCGAGTTTGCACACTAGATGCGAGCCAGGATTGACCAAAAATGACTCTGTGTTGTTCTGGAAATCTGGTGTCTAATTTGTCTTGAAGTTCATGCAAATTTGTCTAATAATGGGTTTTTTTTTAGTCTTTCTAGTGAGTGAAAAATACACCATGTAGCGAAAGGACTAATTTGTGTTGCTTGTTTGGATGATTTATCTTGTTAGTTAACTTTCAGACATGTCAAGCAGATTTTCATTTTTAAGGGTAAAAAAACTCATTCTTACGCCCTATTTTCTAGGTAGAGGATGAAGATCCTTGCTTGTTGACTTAGGTACACACTCAAATGCTAATCAGAATATGGTCATCACCAAGCACACAATGGCTCCAGTCATAATGCCATATTAGCTGACTTCAAATGCAAGTGAGGGCACGATATGACGAGTGTCTTGGGGCAATTACTTTTTTCCTTGCATAAGGATTATCACCCTTTCGGGGATGAATCAGGTAGTTTGACTACAAAGCTTTGTTGTTTTATGATGGGGCAATCTATTCGAAACCGTCTCCCATAGAATTACACAAGGCAAAATTGAGGCGTACAGCCCTATGAGTACTCAAATATGTATAGTCTCACAAGCAAGATTCAAGCGGCTCCGCTCTACACATACCCAAGCATGTTCAAGGAATGATGTCAAAATTCTAAGAACAAAACTGACTCCGTCTTCCGAGGCTTTGACCTATGAGGAAGCAATTATTTATAGTGAGTTGGAAGGGTTGGCATAAAACCTGTCCTCACTTGGGTCATTCCCGGGAGATTTTTTCCTCAACTGGCAGGCCCTCTACTGTTAAATAAGTATACAAAGGATTGGCAAGCGTAGGATTTCTTGATTTTTTATTCTTCAAAAGAAGAAGAGCATACTTTCCTAGTCCATGTTGTTTTCTCCCAAAACACTCCAATCAATGTTCATTCCCTCAAGCTATTTGATATCGATTTAAATATTCCTAAATTATGAAAACATAGTATTTTGAAAGCAAAGTTTGATTGTTTAGTTTCCCCAAAATTAGGTGATTTGTTTGTTCAATTAATATTTCCAAAATTTAGACAATGAAGTTGTTCAATTATCCCACAAAATTTAATGCTTTGTTTTGTTCAATTACTTTTCCAAAATGAAGTTAAAAAGTGAGTTTGTTTTCCTTGTTCAGTTACCCCAAATTCCTTTCAAGTTTTAAATCAACATTTGATTTTCAGATTTTCCTTTAAAGGAAAAGAGCATACTTATCTGATTAATTTAACAAATGAGTAGAAAAATATTCTTAGTTTTTATTTCTTTTAAACAAAAATGGAGCTCAAGACAAGGAGATGGAAACCTGCAAAACCACACATTAGGAATCCTTCTCCCACTCTTTTAGCTCTGATAGCAATCTACAAACATAATTTAAGTTGTGAAAATATCAGAGACAACAAATATTCAAGTATCAGTGGTTATATTTTTTAAATTGCAAGTTAAAAGACCAGATGTGATCCTAGATTTCCTAAATATGATTTTGTTTACCAGATGCGGTGAAACACCCCAAAAATGATGAAATGAAACACTTCAATAAATCATTGTATTAGTGAAAAAGCATAAAAAGCAAGGGTTTCATCTAAATCACTAAAACCGATTTATTGATTCCTATCTAGGAGGATTATGAAGAATGCAATAATTATGCCCTCAGATTATGCACAAATTAGTGACATATACAACCTAAGAATGGAAGATTTGTATAAAAACTAATCTAAATGTTCAAGAAACATGCATATTAGCTCTAAAAATGAAGATAAAAATAATGCATAATGACAAAGCTAAGATGCAACATGATTTGAAAATTATCTCAACAGCATAACAATGCTTTCAACTCTGAAAATCAAGGGCCATTTATGCTCAAAATTCATCTTATTTATAGAAGAAATGTAGAGAGAGAGAGAGAGAGAGAGAGAGAGAGAGAGGCCATTAATAGAGGTGTAAAAACCTTAATGGCGGTGTAAGAGGTATCAATGGTGGAAGTCATTAATGAGGCATGGTGGAAGGAATATGCATTAAATGAAAGCATTTAAGAGGCATGGTGAGGGTTTAAGGTCAAGCTTGAGGAAGTGGACTTTTGGGAGTGGGTTGGATTCCTAATCACAAGATTAGGAATGTCACATCATTAGGAAGGGGGTTAAGATGAGATTAAGATTAGAATTAGGCTTAGCATGGGGGGAATAGGTTGGGATGGGTTTGAACCCATTGTTAAGGTGGTTGAGGTAGGTTAGGTTAGAGGGAATATTAATGAAATGAATTATATTTAATATATTCATTCATTAATAGGGAAATTAATTATTAAAGCTTTTGATTGCTTTTGATAATTAATTAGGACTATAGACAATTAATTAGATTAATTTAGGCTAGAAGATAGGATTTTGCAAGTGATGAGGTATAATTAGAATTTCATTTAATTCCATTTTAATTAATTACCTTAGCCATGTTTTGATTTGAATTGATTTGATTGGCTCAGGTGATTAATGAAACTTAGTGATTAGATCACTTAGGAGATTAAATCTGATTTGAATGAATTATGCCAACCGATTGAAGAGTTGTCTTGACATAATTAGGGGTATGATCACACTTAGAGAAAATAGGGTCTATAGTCAAAGAAGACCAAATTAGGGTGGTTATACCTATAAAAATTAAGCATCAAATACAATCCATCACATATACTCCTAGATCTGCAATCCATGCTCACAATTCATTTTACACGCTACATGTCTAAAGTCGGCCACCAAATGGGTCTCCTCCAGAATATATGCCCCATCTGACATCACCAGTAATCACACAACAATAAAACTCAACCCATTATTCCAACATATGTAGGTTGTCCACTAGTAGGCTCACTTCATCTGAAATATCTTCACCAGAAACATATACCTGAAATACAGAGACCTGCTCTGTCCAGCATCACAGTTACATTCCAAAAACTAGTCTTCACCAAATCAACTGTAGCATCCACAATATGCAACATAGAGCCAAGAGACCTTAGAAATAAGGTCAAAACACATCCTTCTTCATATATCCAACTTTGATCATTCTGACTCATCTATACAGTGTCTGTACACTTCTGCCATTTAAGTAACCAGTCTGTCCTCTCCACAGAAACATATGTTGACATCAGTGACAAAACATGAATATCAACAGTATGATCAATACCAAAAACTGATATCATTCAACAATCTCCCCCTTTGGAATTGATGGAAACATATGGGAAAATCCATCAACCCAAAATCAACTCAAAAATGCTTTCTCCTCTCAATACAATCTTCTCAATATCCTCAACACAAATCTCCCCAAAATAGTAGGGATTTTCACATAGATTCCTTCCCCCTTTGTCAGCAATGGCAAAGGGTGCCATAACACATATGTAGCCTTCTGTAAGGTGTAGCTTTTAAAATCTTCATGTCCAATAGCCAGGTGCAAGATCACCCAAATGTGCTCTAGTGTTCCTTCGATCACTCCCCCTAAGGAGTAGATCCATACATCAAGTCCAGAGAATGGTATAGCTCTGAAAGCCACTAGATTGATGCATATCTGCATTAATTAATTACCACTGGGAGGGCCATCACCCCAAGAATTCTTCTAAGATATTCAAAAGAATCTTTTGGAAAAATTTTATGGTAAATATAGTTGCTATCTATTCCTTTGTGCTAATGTATTCCAGTTTAATTTCTTTTTTTGCTACCTTCCCCCTCAATAAATGATACTTAATGGAAACATGATTAGTCTTTGAATGCATTAAAAAATTATTTGAAATGTTTACTGTGCTAGTGTTATCACAATGAATAACCACTGGTTCTTCAAAAATTATTCCAATGTCTTTCAGCATTTGTTTCATCCAGACAACTTGTGTGCAATTTATTGTAGCAACAACATATTCTGACTCAGCAGTAGATTGAGCAATACAGTTTTGTTTCTTGCTCAACCAAGAAACCAACCTTTTCCCAAGGAAAAATGTACCACCACTTATACTCTTTCTTTCATCCACATTACCTGCCCAATCAGCATCAGTATAAGCCTGCAGAGTAAAATCATCTAATTTTTCATACCACAATCCATATTCTATTATCCCTTTCAAATATCTGAAAATTCTTTTCACAACAACAAAATGTGTTTCTTTAGGATCTATCTGATATCTAGCCACAATTCCAACCGCATTAGTGATATTTGGTCTAGTGTGATTTAGATATTGTAGACCACCAATCATAGATCTATACTTTGTTTGAACAACACTTTGAGTTTCATCATTACTGGTTAGTTTGTGTCTAGTCACCATAGGTGTTCCAACAGGTTTACAATCTTCCATTCCAAATTTCTTCAACATTTCCTTAATATACTTGGTCTTATATATAAAAATGTCATTCTTACTTTGATTAATTTGCAAACCAAGAAAAAATTTCATTTCACCAATCATTGACATCTCAAATTCATTTTCCATTTCTTTAGAGAATTTCTTACTCATCTTGTCATTGCCTCCAAAAATGATATCATCAACAAAAACTTCTATTTATCAAGATTCCATCTTCATCAGTTCTTAAATATAAATTATTGTTTGCATTACCTTTCCTGAAACCAAGATGAATTAAGTACTAGTCCAGCCTTGCATACCATGCCCTCGATGCTTGTTTCAGTCCATACAGTGCTTTCTTTAGCTTACAAACCATTTTTTCATTATCTGTCAAACGAAAACCATCAGGTTTCTCAATGTAAACTTCTTCGATATCACCATTCAACAATGTTGACATCACATCCATCTGATAAACTTCAAAGTCTTAATGTGCAGCATAGGCAAGAAATAATCTCATAGCTTCTAATCTAGCAACAAGAGAAAATGTTTCTTCATAGTCTATGCCTTCTTGTTGTGAATACCCTTTAGATACCAGTCTAGCCTTGTTTCTTACCACTGTTCCTTCCTCATTCATCTTGTCTCTAAAAACCCATTTAGTACCAATCACATTTTTTTCCTTAGGTCTTGGAACCAATTCCCAAGTATTATTTTTCTTTATATGTTCAAGTTCTTCTTCCATAGCTTTAGTTCAAGATTCATCTCTACATGCTTCATCAGTAGTTTTTGGTTCAACTTGAGAAATCAAACAATTTTTTTCTCTAGCTTTAGATATAGTCATCATTCCCTTACTTACATCACCAATTATTTGATCTTCAGGTTGGTTCTTCTTTACATACCTCGGTGTCTTAGGAGTCTCAGTAACCTCAATCAGTTCATCTTTAGTCTCATTGTCAATCATCAAAGGTTCTTCAGGTTCAACAGTAACCTCTTTCATTTCTGTAATCTGACCACAGTCATATATTCTTTCTTGAATCTGAAAATTTTCATCTATCCTCACATTGGTGCTCTCAATCAACTTCCTCGATCTTAGATTGTAACATTCATATGCTTTTCTCTTAGTAGAATAAGCAAGAAAATTTCCTTCATCACTTCTAGCATCAAACTTCCTATCTCATCGTCTCTCTTATTATAACATTTACTACCAAATATTCTAAAATATTTCACAGTAGGTGTATGATCAAACCATAATTCATAAGGAGTTTTACCTGTACCTTCTCTGATCTAAATTATGTTTAAAGTGTACACAATAGTACCAACAACTTCTCTCCAATGAACATGTGATACATTACCTTCTAGTAGCATAGTTCTTGCAGCATCTAATATAGTTCTGTTTCTTCGCTCTGCAATCCCATTCTATTGTGGTGTCCTAGGTACAGATGTTTGTCTTAATATTCCATGCTCTTCATAGTATGAATTAAATTACTCTGATGTAAACTCACCACCTCTATCTGATCTCAAACATTTTATCTTCAAGGTAGATTCATTCTCAACTTTTGCTTTAAATAACTTGAACTTGTCAAATGCTTCATATTTCTCTCTCAAATATGTAACCCACATCATCCTAGAAAAATCATCAAAAAAAAGTATAAATTACCTTTCACCATAGTATGATCTAGTCCTTGTAGGACCACATAGATCTGTATGCACCAGATCCAACTTCCCTTTTGTTGAATAAGCTTTTCTTTTAAAAGTGCTTCTACTTTTCTTCCCCATAACACACTCTCTACACATAGTGTTAGATGGCTTCACAATATTGGGTCGATCTCCTACTTCTTTTATCATACTTTCCTTCACAATGTTATCAAAGTTAACATGAAAAAATATTTTGTGTCATAACCAACTATCATCAACCTTCGCAATAAAACAAGAAGCTTCAGATGTGTTCAATTCATATACATTACCTCTATATTTAGTACCAGATGCAATCAAGTCTCCTGATTTAGTTTTGATAGAGCATTTCCCATCAATGAACTTCAATTGATAACCTTTTCCACTAATTACCCAACGCTCAATAGATTATGCTTAAGTCTATTAACAAGTAATACATTGTCAGTATTAGTCTTCCCATCCGGAGAAATAGATCATATTCCAATGATAATCTTAGGAGTATTGTCACCAAATTTGACAACACCGCCATCATGTCTTTTCAAACTCATAAACTTATTTTTATCTCCAGTAATATGATGTGAACAACCACAGTCTATAACCCATTCAAAATTCTTTTCAACACAGGATACTAAGGATTTTTCTTCATGCATAGGTTCATCATCTTTAATGGAAAAAAATCCAATTTCATCATATTCATCATCATCATCAGATACACCTTCACTAGCATAATAACATTCCTTGTCTTTTGAATACTTAGACTTGAAAAACTTAGGTTTGTGCTTCGGAACCTTGTAGGACATCTAGATGCAAAATGACCAATCTTGTTACATGAAAAATATTTCAAAGGTAATTTGCCTTGAAATTTTCCCTTACCTCTCTTTTCTCTTCTAACAATCAATGCCACTACTTCATCTAGCTTTCTTTCTTCTTCCTGTATCTGTTCCCATTCATCAACATAGTCTCCAAGCTCTTCTCTCAGGTCACCACTGCCAGTGCTCGTATTTTCAGATAAGGTCTTTTTGTTCTTATGCACGGTTGCCTTGAATGCTAACTCAACCTTAGGTAAACAATCTCCCAATTCTGTGGCCTCAAAAGTAGTTAGCTTTCTGATCAACATCTCTCTAGTAAAGTCTGGTGCCAAAGGTATAATCTCCTTTATATCCTGTACTTTGGTTTTGTAGATAGGTGTCAAAGATCTGAGTATCTTCGCAATCACTTCTTCCTCACTGTAAGTGCCTCCAGAGTTTTTGATGTCAGTAACCACTTCTGTAATTCTTTGTGCATATGCCCTAATGTTCTCATCTTCTCTCATCTTCATTGATTCCATTTTTGTCTTCTAGTTTTGTAGCTTTACATGTTTAGTAAACTTATCTCCAATATATAATGCTTCTAATCTTGTCCATATCTCATGTGCAGAGTCCAAGTCTTTTACTTCTATGAATTCACCTTTAGATTGTGCACTGATCAAGGATTCCCTTGCAACCATATTACATGAAAATAGCTTCTTTTCATCTTCAGTAGCCTTCTCCAATTCATCCTCAGTCGCTATCTTTTCACTCTTCTTTTTGATCATCCAATAGTCAATTCCCAAACATAGTAAGTGTGTTCTCATCTTGTTCTTCTGGCTGTCAAAGTTTTTAGGGTCAAATTTCATACTATCCTTCCTGTAGTAAGTCATCTTCAAGATCACCTCAAGTTGTTAAGCTTTCTCTCTAAGGACTAGTAGCTCTAATACCAATTGTTAGGAATAACAATCCACAAGATAATTGAGAGGGGGGGTGAATCAGTTGTAATATAGATTATTAAACTTTAAACTTTATAAACCAAAACTGTAATGCAAATGATAACACAATAAATGCCAACACCATAACACAACACTTGTTGTCAAGGAAACCCTATTAAAGGTAAAACCCCGATGGAAATTAGCACCCACAAATAATGTACTAAGTATAGTATCCCTGTTAAAAGATTTAGCCCTGTTAGGAGCTTATTACAATATTATAGTACACAGTCCCTGTTAGGAGATAGACCCTGTTAGGAGTCAAGAAAAGCAGTAGGCTTACTGCCCAGGCATACTGCCCAAAGAAGGTTAAAACCACCCTCAAGGATTCACAATCCGAACAAGTGTATATAGAAAATATACAATCCAATGAACTGTCTGATAACAATTATCTTTGCTTGGTCAGTTCCAATGAAGTATAACAATCAACTCTGCTCTACATCCAGTAGTCAACAAGACTTATAGCTTCCACAATTCTCTACCTTTTTAATCTCTACCACATCTTTCCAAAAGAAAAGATCTCACATATATACCCTCTTACAATAATTCTTTTGGTCATCCAATTAAGCTTTCCCAATATACAAACAATTGATTAGGTCGGCCAATTAAGGCTTTCCAATATACAAATAATTATATAACCCCTTGATAAGATACACACGGTACCTATAACAAGTAAACATCAAATATAATCCATCACATATACTTCTAGATCCGCAATCCACACTCACAATTCATTTTACACGCTACATGTCTGAAGTCGGCCACTAGATAGGTCTCCTCCAGAATATACGCCACATCTGACGTCACCAGTAATCACACAACAATGAAACTCAACCCATTATTCCAACATATGTCAGCTATCCACCAGTAAGCTCGCTTCATTTGAAATATCTTCGCCAGAAAGATATACCCAAAATACAGAGACCTGCTTTGTCCAACATCACAGTTACAGTCCAGAAACCAGTCTTCACCAAATCAACTGTAACATCCGCAATATGCAACATAAATCCAAGTGACCTTAGAAATAAGGTCAACACACATCCTTCTTCATATATCCAACTTCGATCGTTCTGAATCATCTGTAAGTGTCCACGCACTTCTGCAAGTTAAGTAACCAGTCTGTCCTCTCCACAGAAACATATGTTGACATCAGTGACAAAACATGAGTATCAACAGTATGATCAGTACCAAAAATGGATATCATTCAACAGTATCAACTGAACTAGTGAGACACTTGTTGAAAATGTTTCTTTATCTCATGATTTTTTTTAATTCTATGTTTTATCTTGCTTATATTGCTAGAGATCAACAAATTGACAAATTTAGTAGCGATAAAAATTGATATTACCAAGTTACATACTTACGGTTAAATTATTTTCTTCATGTATTATGTACATATTGATGATTTAATATTGAAATGAAACATGTACATAGGGATACTATGATTAATGAAGCTCTATTATTCTTTGATTTGTGTTAGGATTATTAAAATTCATTCTTGGATCTTATATGCATTCATAAATCATTTCACTTTTATCCATAATGAGTATTCACAAGGTAATACTATTATTTTATCAATTAAGTATGTATGCTTATCAAGTGTAAATATCTACTCTACTACCACATGACTAACAACATAGATATGAGATTATTGTACAAATCAAAGGAGATGATTCACACATAATTGATTGAAATATATTTTTTCCTTTTTATTTTCTTTAATTTTATATTTTTCATAATCGCAATCAACATGTTGTGTGTGTGTGTGTGTGTGTGTGTGTGTGTGTGTGTGTGTGTGTGTGAGTGTGTGTGTGTGTGTGCGCGCGCGCGTATGTGTACCCTAGACATTTATAATTTGAAGCACTTTAAATCTTCATCATTATGAAATGTATATCAATGCTTGATTTCAAGCTTTTTTTTTTAAGAAAATAGTTTTTCAACATTTAATTATTTTTTTACATTAAAAAAATCATTTTCAAAACTTTTTATCCACTCTCTTTACAACTTAATATGTATTTTCATATCTTACTAAAATAATATATACTTTTATGAAGAGGTGTTATATAATATGAGTAGAGCATGGAGTCTTATATTTTGACTATGTACATGAAAAATAAAATATATTTAATATATTTTTAAAAATATTAAAATATTATATTTTTCTTTTGAAAAGTAACGTATAAGAATGTAATATTTATTACAAATTTCAAAGTTAAAAAATGAGAAAATTAGTGAATTTTTTGAAATTAAAATGAAAATTTGAA
>MU225246.1:256743-275827 GCA_018584345.1 Thuja plicata
TATATATATATATATGATTTGATTTGATTTGATTTGAATAATAAATAAAATAAAGTAATTCTTAGATAAAAATATATGTACAACAAACAAAATATTTAGCAATATCTAATTATTTAAATAATAAAACATCTAGATAAAATGGTGGGGTCCCATGGAGGGGGGCTCCCTAGAAAATTTCAATGGATGGTCCCATGAATATTTGATTTTTGCATGGACAAGAAATAGACAAATTTGATTCTCTTTAAAATTTTATTTTTGGCAGAAATCTATAATTTTAGAAATAATTTTCTTATGCTAGTGAAGCAAATTCTAGCCCACCTTTTTTTTTCTCAAATATGAAACCCTAAACTATAGGGATTCCTATTTTCTTGGAAAAGATTCCAAATGAATATATTATGTAAATTTTTTATAAGATTGAGAAATGAAAAGAAAGAAGATAAAAAAATTATTCTTAAATATATGATAAACTTGCTACTACAAAACTTTATTTGGAAGAGACATTTTGATTATTAAAACTCATTTTTATCTTAATTTAATTTTTTGAAAAAAGCTAATTATTGTTAGTTTTTTTCCTTGATTGCGAAATTAAAAAAAAGCCTAGGTTTTAGATGGGTATATAAAATCAAAAGTGTACCAGAATTGACATTTCATATTTTCTAATGTATCGTTCAACAATACCTACCCTTCTCTCTTAGATTGCAACTAAATCGGGCAAACATGCTTTTTACCATTTACAAGAAAAAGATATAAAAATAACAAGCACGGTACCAGTTCTATTTTGAAATTTTTTTATTGAAAATGAGCACATCATCTCAGCTATACTTCTCCACGATTAACTCAGCAATGGCACACTGGAAATGAAATGTAATCTTTTCAAAAAGAAAAAGCTGGAGCACTGTGTATAGAGGCATTCTCCTTGATGGATAGCTTGTGGAAATAAATTCATTAGCATATACTCAGATGGCAAATGTAACCTCGTTGAATATTGTGGTTGATGATAAAATTTTGAATGCTTAGCATGGCCCAATGAATTTTTTGAAATGGATATATGGACTCCAAGCTAGAAATGCCTCACAAAATCTAGTGTTTGATGTTGAAGATAATTTATAAGTTGTACTAAAATGGCTAACTTTTCGAGGAAGCATAGGTCTTGACTTTAACTATCCTAGCAACATCATTCCCTTTACAAGAAAGCCCCTCCTTGTTATCATTGTTAGTGACAATAGTAATGTGTTCAAAATTATTAATGGTGCAGAGAGAGAAGAGTCTAAAACATTACTCCTTTCTCCAACAATGCAATCTAATTGTGTGAACACTCCCAAAATAGATTGTCCTCGCTACTAAAATTATGAAAGACTTTTCGTGGGATGCTAAGGAAGGGGTCCCATGAAGGGGGCATAAGCTCTATTTTTGAGGAAGAGGGTGGTCCCATAAAAAAATCTTTGGATACATGATTATTTGAAATCTTCTCCTTCTAAATAGGAGCTCCTACTTTTTAGCAAGTGAGTGGAAAAGGGGTTGGGCTAGAAACTGGCCTACTAGCTTAGGAATGTTTTTTTGCCATTTATCAAATATTGAATTTAAGAATTTTTCTAAAAACTGGTTTTGGCGGTAAAAAAAAAAATTTAACTTATTTTTCTTATGCACAACCACCAGCTTCCTTAAATGACAAAATTTAAAATTTTCAATTCGGCTAGACTACAAAATTCATGGGACCTCCTTCTTTAAAATACTCATAAAAAGTAGCAAGCAACTCCAAACTGTATTTTTTAGGAAGCCCCCTTATATGGGATCCCAGCCTAAATCCACTGAGAGATATAGTGATGCATATTGGTCCATGCATGAATTATAATGAGACGTGTTGATTTTGAAGATTGGACTATACCTGGTTAGTTATGTTGCTATCACATACTTTGGAACCTCTCAGCTGAATAGTCCACTAGACATTTTAACACAAATCAACATTACTCTTGATACATCGGGTATTATGAAACTAAAGGTAATGCTTCACAAAGTAAAATATCAAAACAAAGGACTATTACCTTAAGAAGTTCACAAGATTAAAAGGCTCCAACAAAAGCTTCTAAATCCTTCTAACAATGATGTCGTTTAAAGGCCCATGTTGCGTGCAACTTCATACCACGTGGCACCCAAAACTACTCATGAAGAAAAAGAGCCATCCTTAATATCATTCTTAATAGTATTGTGAGTCAAGTAATATGTGTGCAAGAATATGAAGTCTTTTTTTTCAATTTCTAAAAAAAAAAACAATTATATACTATGCATATGTATATAACCAACAATTGTACTAAATTTGTAGGGGTCAGTTGCTTCTTCACAACTAGAGGATGCTCATGACACTCAGGTAGAGCACATTACCTTTGCATCTTCATAGGAGAGATTCAACAGATGTGACACCTACTAGTGGTCAGGTAAATTTTAAATATATGTAAGTTTAAACATGCATTTATATATTTCAATTATTTTACATTACTATTATATACATGCATTTATATTCATAGGGGTTAGCTGCTACTTCACAGCGAAAGGATGCTTGTGGCAGTCGGTCATAGGGTCGCTCTGTTCACATGCTCCTGGATGACTCCCTAGTTTAGGACATGTTGCACAGATCTTTGATTTGAGACTCATTATATATGTCATTATTATATGTTTGATATTTTTTAGTTTATGATTCAAGACATATATTTATATGCTATCCAGACCTCTATACATAGATGATTTATGATTTGACATTATATAGATTTATGATGGGGTTCATGATGATTTATACATGTGTGTGTGTGTGTGTGTGTGTGTGTGTGTGTGTGTGTGTGTGTGTGTGTGTGTTTATGTTTATGTGTTTAAGATTTTATTTGATTAGATGAGAATACACATAGATGGTTCATTTGATTAGATGATTTGATTTGATTTGATGAGTTGATTAGATGGTTTCATTTTATTAGATGATATGATTTGATTAGATGATTTAATTAGATGGTTTCATTTGATTAGATGATTTGATTTGATTAGATGGTTTCATTTGATTAGATGATTTGATTTGATAATGCGGTCTTAAGGGGATGGTTATACATATATGATATGATTCTAGTTAAATTAATCAAGTAATATATTTCAAGTACATAAAAGCATACATATAAAGTATACATAAGTAATCTAACTAATGTCATTAGTAATCTAACAAATGTCTTAAGGGGATGTATTAACCTAGGATCTAATTAATATCATAAAAAATAACAAGTTAATACATGTAACTAATGGAATATAAGTAATATCATCTAGATTTAGTGTTCACTAATGTCATAAGTAATCTAACTAATGTCTTAAGGGGATTATGTATACATGTACATCAAGTAACACATTATTAGTCAAGTAATATATTTCAAGTACATAAAATCATACATATAAATATGTTAAAATCATTGACAATAAGTATTCTAACTCATTCTAGAACTAACACATGTCATAAGTAATCTAACTAATTTTATCATGTTTTAGTGTTCAAACTAATGTCTTAAGGGGATCTTTAACTATTAAGCAATCTATAAAAATCATTGAAGAACCAAAGTATACATATAAAACCATATTTATACAAGCATATATATAAAAGCATACATAAAATTCTATATATTAAAATCATTGAACCATCAAATAGGTCCATCATTTATCAATAAATTATAGTCTATTATATGTTTAAATATATAAACAAAGTATAGTCAATTTAATCTCGAGATATCAAGTAGGTCCTAGCACATGAAATAGGTATACATATTATACTTTTTAGACCAACTCAAGTGGTTCAGACCTTTCATGTAGAACATGTAATATTCTCTCATGATCCTCACTATCTAGTCTCCACTTACGACGTCCACGTTGAGATTTAACTGTATGGAGAAAAAGGGAGGTGCCAACTACTAAGTGACTATATTGAAACACCTTATTGTATGGTTGGTAATAAACATAGTGAATACTACTTTGATTTGCTTGAAATATGTTCCCTCTAAAATAACTAAACCTGCAGGTCACAAATTTTAACAATATAAATTTAAACAAAATAAATTTGAAATTTGTTAAAAGTTTGAAACTTTAAATTTACAAAATGAGTTTAATATATTGATGTAAAGCATACAAACATATGGGGAACAACATTCCATCACTTTCTTCAGGTTCAAGTAACTTCATACTCTCTGCAATACAACGCAATAAATAATAACCAACTCCTACATTTCCATGCCCATCAATCACTGCAAAGACATCTCCTGCACAATAAATTTATATATACATGTGAGATTAAAATTTAATTAGTTCAATCTATAGATCTATCTATCTATCTATACATGTAGCTCAATGGACCATATAATGTGAAATATATACTTACCAATTTTGACCAATCCGGAGATATGATCATAATCAGGAGAAATTAAAGGAACATCATCAAAGTTTTCATCTTCATCTCTATCAAATGATCAGTAACAACTGGTGGCACTAGATTCCATGCACCTACATATCCACGGTCCTGATTAATGCATTCCTCATAATTGTGTGCAATGTAGTGACAACAAAAGCATGAGTAGTCCCTAGTGTTCAACGTCCAATTGCGACAATTCATACTCATAACTGAATGCAAAGATCACGTCTTTTCTATCCTCTTGCAACCATGCATAATTTTCTATCCACACCTGAAAAAATTCATATATAATACATTTTATAAATATAATTTGAATAAAGAATGTAAAAAATATAAACACTTGAATATATATATATATATATATATATATATATATATATATCGTGCACACATGAATAATTTAAAAATATGTGCATACCTTTTATCTCCCAAAATTTTCTATGTGGTACTGCTTGAGTCATTCTTGATGATGTGTCATTCTCATTTGGTGTGAAATGTGTCCTGCACCATTCAACAACATCATGTGCATTTTTTTCATGAACTCCCTTATAATTCATTTGATACTTTTGTAGAGCACGTTTGATGCAAGCTCCAACACCAACATGTTCACCTTTTCCATGTCCACTCTCAAAGAAAATCTAGACATGTGGTATATTTTAATTATGATGATATCTACATAGTGCATAAAATGTTATGGATGATTTGAATTGTGTAGCTCATCCATCTGACCAAACATAATCTTTATCAATTTTTATGCCTCTTTCTTTCAAATTTGCAAAAAACATCTTGAAGCAGTGTTCTACATAATGAATGTCATGCTCTTTATCATCACTTATAAAAAATAATATTAATTTTTGATGACCCGTGCTGCAAATGTGCTTTGAATACCATCCAAATCTAATTGTCTGTGTTGATAACACACATGTACCATAATAGTAATTTGCTCTAAAAAATAGTATTTCAATTGAATTGCCTTTTGATGAACAAAGGAATAGTTTTCTGCGAAATCAACAACTGATACAATAGTTCCAAGTGGGAAATTTTCTCTCAGTGTTTGGAATTGTTGTGCTTGCCACTTTGCAAAAAAAACATGATGAGTGTAGGGTTGAATCAATTTTTAAAATTTTCCCATAAATAATCCAACATTTATCTCCTCTTCAACATATTCTAACCTTTTGGATTCTTTCCCAAATTTTGTTTCATTCTTTACATATTTGTAACTCCTGAAATTTACCATCTTTGTTACATCAATGTTTTCATTTTTCAAAGGAAAAAGAGTCAAATCAGCACATGTTTCACATATTCCTTTTATGCAATTTATTTGACCAGCTGCATCATCTATTTTGCCACATAAAATGGATGAGATGAACTCACTTCATCTAGTAGGAGGAGCATTTTCAAAACCATAAGTGTCTTCTACAAACTTTTGAAAAACCTGATAGTGGAGATCAGTTTCAATATGATAACGAAAACAACAAGTTTCAAACACTTTGTTTGTCCTGACATAATATGGCTTCAATCTTTCAAACAATGTTTGCCCAATCTTTATATTAGGATTTGAACTACAAAATGACACATACATTTCATATTTTGTTGTGTCCAACAAATGTTTTGTATAATATTCATATTGATTAGTTGCAATTCTATGTCTGATAACATCTCTACTATTTTATGAAGGACGTGTATTATCATTCCAAAATAATGTGACAAAAACCTTGATTCCTCCATCAATCCTATCATAAAGATGAGCTCTACACATGATTTCCCAATTGCCTTCCAAGATGCTATCATCCAAAAGCATTCTCCTATTAATATATCATGATATTGTTTTCCTACTAAAACCAATTCGAGATGAAACTGAAGATATTTGTCTTTTTCGGAGCATAGTGTTATCTACAATGGGTGTCAACATAACTTTTCTTACATAATGGTCTTATCTTTAGTTCAAGATCACTTCCCTACCTGTTTCAAACCTTTCCTAAGGTTTTCAATCATATTAGTTTGCATGTCTATAACTTTTCTCTTCTTTGATGTTGTGTCTATACCCAATAATTTGAATGTCCCTTCCAACTTTTTGTTTATAAGTACAACTGAAAGCAATTGGGCTTGTTCAAGTGTTTCAAAATTATCAAATTTAGCCAATATTTCTCTTTTTATCGTATTCATTGACCTCTTCTTCGCAAGACTTAAGGGTTGAACATTATCAAGTGATATCAAATTCTCCACATTCATTGTAAGTAAATGATCTAAGTTTCTATAATTAATATTTCTCTTTACAGTTTGAGCTAGATTTATAATTTTATCCATACCAGTAGGAGCACATGATCCTGACCCTTCTCCAACATCAATTGCTTGAGCTTTTGTAGGGATTGATCCTGACCCTTCTTAAATGTGCAATTCTTCAAGTTGACTTGACCCTCCTACTTCAGCTTATCCTTCACCTTCTTTAGTTTTATGATAATATGCCAATGCAGCTTCATGATTTGTTTGTTCGGTACCAGGTGACCTTTTTCTAGCAAATTTACTTTTTCTTCCCTTCTTGCTCCCCATTTATTCTCTTCAAAAAATTTCTTCCAAAAGATCGACAATTAAAATTTCTTCTTCAAAAAAATACTTTGATCTAGTATTTCTCCTCTCCAAAATTATGCATTTGAAAAAAATAGAAATAACAATCCTCCTCCAAAAAATGCCTTTATAAAAATTGATCAATAATAGAAAAAGTGAAATAACTTATTGCAATTCGGTGAAAAATGGAAAGAAAAAGCTTTACTTTAATACCATTCTAATTTATTTATTTTTTAAATCATAACTAGTCGACCTAGTTCACGCGAACTAGGTTGGGTAAAATTTCGGTAGGGTGTTTCTCACCAGACTTTTCCCATGCGGGTCTTCAAGTGAAGACCCTTTGCACGAAGGCCCTCAGATACCTTCGTGCGAAGGGGGTCTTCGCTCGAAGACCCCAAAATTGAAATTGTGCCCTGAGAAAAACATAAAACTCCAAAAAAATGGCCTTTGAAGGCCTAGGATAAGGACCAAACAAGATGCTTTTCTAAAACACATGATGTCAAATGATGTTATTCAGAGAAATCTTTCTAATGAATATAATTTTAATACATATTGAGTTCATTGTCACTTTCAAATATTACTTTAACTAAACATAGTTTTTTTGGGCATTCAACAACCTGTCTCTTCAAGGCTTCGGGAAAAATAGTAAATTATAAAAAAATAAATTATGAAAAATATGTAGGAAAAGAGTATTTGTGTTACCTTTCTATAAAAAAGAAAGAAAAAATGAATTTTGATATGTACAGATCAAGTTAGAGTGATCCAAGTGACCTTATATCTAAATAACAGTTATTGTCACTTTAGAACTTAATAAACTTTGAAATATTGACCCAAAATGAATGAAACCAATTACATCCTTTAGATATTGAAGTTACAAATTTAATATCGAAAGAATTAGATTGTTATCATATTTTAAAAAAAAGTTATGCTAATCCAAGTGACAGTTACTCCTTAAAAACATAGTTTTTCACACAAACCACTTTTCGAAGGAGAAGGAAAAATGAATTTAAATTTTAAATTTTTTAAATATATTTAGAAACTAGACAGAAAATGCTAAAATACTCTAGTTTACATCATCTTCAAATTCCTAATAGTTTTGCGGAAACAGGTGTTCCAAAGTGAAGTTCTTTCTTAGAATGTTGATCTCAGTGTCAAAGTTGGCCAAAAAGTGGGACAAACTATTGTGGGACCACCCTTATGGTAATTGAAAAGTCTCATAGGATTGATTATTTTATTGAAATATTTTGAAGGAGATAAGGGGATTTTTTCTTCTAAAGCTCATGCTAAGAAAGAAAAGGAGTTTCTTTGATATTGTAAGGGGTGGGAAGCATCAATAGGATTTCTTTGAGGGGAAACATGATTTGTTTGTACAGAGGATACATAGTCTTTGAACTCTCTGTTTTTGTCCAAGAAATAAAGAGGAATCTATAAAAAATTGTGTTTATTTATTTTTCTTTGTGGTTGTTATTTTACTATGTCTATTACAACCATTCTTGGATAACTTCATTTGTTACAATAGATTATTGGTGCGATTATTTTATAAACTTTTAGTCAATTCATATGATCTGAAGAGAAATGTTGTTATTTTCCTAATTACTTCTTATGAGTACCGAGTGGGTGTACTTTGTGTCATTAATTCCTATTTCCCTTTCATTTAAAGTTTATCTGCGCATTTGCAGTATTGTTATGATCAGATGTTAGTTTTCCCTTTTCTGCTTTCCGGTTAAAAGCAAACCCAGAAAACTCAAATTAAATCATCCTTTTCCCTTTTCTGCTTTCTGTACTTCTAAAATTCAGAGGAAGATCATCTTGGAAGCAATATAGATCTCTCCAACTATTATTTTCTAATTTGTCTTTCACCTTGGGCGTAATGAGTCATTTTTAGAAGCTATTTTAGAAGGACAAAATCTGAAATTAACTATATTGTATTGATAATATAATATTAAAATACAATTGAATCAACATTTAACATTTGAACTATTGAATGAATTCTATCACTGTTGTTTATAACCAAAATTAATTCACACATCCAACAATACAATAGACATGCGACCCATAAATATCACATATATAATTCTTGGAGTCTGAAAAGTATAATCTAAGTCCTTCCATACAAAAGACAACACAAAAAATGAATACAAAAGTATACTTTATATCAAGAAATAAAGATTTTGTTTTTGAGTTCCTACTTGCAACCATTCTTTGACTTCCATGGATGAAGAAAAATCATGTCTTTCTTATGTAAGCTTCTTACTCCATACAAGCTCTGAAGATTACCTCCTCCCCGAAGAGAGGAAAATGAATCATTTTAAACATAGATTAAAAAATTATGCAAACAATGTTGCCATCAAGTTGTTGTAATGAGCACTAGGCAAGATCTTAGCTTGAAGCCGAGACATCAAGATTTTTACTTTCTGGAAAAGATCATTATTGGTGGTATTGTTATCATTTGTATAAGATGTTATACTTAACACTTGAATATGTAGGTTGGAGTATATGGTAAGTATTTTGATCTCAAGTGGGAAGAAAGAGTGAGAGAAGGTAGCTTGGAAATGAATCTTCCATATTTTATTATTATAATAAGCCAACAGGAGCTAGATATCATGTTGTAAGCTTTAGAGGACCCTAGAAGAGAATATTTTCATGTCCAAGAGAGGTGAAATAGGGTGGCTGTGGCTACAATAAGGGCTTTCCATAGCAATTTAGCATAAGGGAAAAACTAAAAATAAATTTTGAACGTTTCAATCTTACTACAAAATGGACAAGAGGGGGAGGATGGAGGAATTCAAGTTGAGTTCCTGCTCAGGGTTTTGTTATTGGAATTATGGTATTTTTGGGGGGAGATATGAAGATTGGTCCATTTAATATTCATAATTGGTTTTCATTGGTGGAAACATGTTTAGTAAATATGATTGGAGCAATCAGTAAGATTCGTATATGATCAATAAAGACAATTATAGTTAACTATGTTGATCGGTGTACATGAGGAATATAGGAAGAACAATTTCAGTCATTAAAACTGGTAGGCGTCAAGTTACAAAGTGAATCAGATGACACAATCTTAGAAGAGACATTAATATGGCATAAGGATGACATGGTTCTGATCGTGATAGGTAATTCAACACGGAATGTGATCTGAAATGTTGATGCTAAAAACACTTACACAATCAAATCCAGAAGCAAATAATTGAGGTAATTCAACGTTTGGAGTATTTATATTTTTTTATGTGGAAGATAGTGTACCTATTGGGTCACCGATCATTATTTCATGATGAGTTAGTTAAGGCAGTGGATCTAAGGTCGGCTATCATTTATGGAAATGTGTATTAAGTTTGGAGACGACGTGTTAGGTATGATTGATGTTGATTTTGAGTAAATTGATAAGTATATTGTGCTGACTTGGATGGAATATTTTTACATCTTAAACACTTAAGAATACATTATATAAGGAGAGATAAATCATGTGATTTAGGGTTGTGATCATATTTTTAAGTGCACTGATCAGAGATTGAAGAAGCAAGGATCACTACAGTGTCAAAGAGAAAAGGATCAAAAAGTATTTGATAGGAAATCAGTGCCATTCTATAGATCATCATTACTGTTGTTTTCCTAACATTTGTAGCAGGTTAAATCCCTTAACTAGGTAGATCTTAACATGTCTTTATTGTAATTCCTTTAATAGGGTAACTTCTTTACTGAAGGTTTAAATCCTCTAACAAAGTAGACTCTAATAAGTCT
Organism: Thuja plicata; assembly: GCA_018584345.1. Taxonomy (NCBI): domain Eukaryota; kingdom Viridiplantae; phylum Streptophyta; class Pinopsida; order Cupressales; family Cupressaceae; genus Thuja; species Thuja plicata. The sequence continues at coordinate 267,473 of MU225246.1, forward strand.
TTTGGTACTTCTAACAAGGTACTAGTCACTTTTAACAGGGTGAACCCTAGAAAGGGTATTGTATCTCCTAATAGGGAAAACACTTTTTACTGCACTAAGGTGATTTGTGGGCGTCATTCCCACCATATTTTTTCCCTCTAAAAAAGGTTTCCGCGTTAAAAATCTATGTGTCATATGTGATGCTTTTGTGGATGCATGATGTTGTTTATTTCTATTTCATATTATAAGTTGTGTGTTATATTAGTTGGAAGTTGTTGTTTAGCTTTGTTAAATCGGTGGTGAAATTTCTTAAGAATTTTTTTACAATAATTCCCCCCCTCTCAGTGCTTGTTCATACTGATAATTGGTATCAGAGCTTTAGTTCTCTTGGTATTAAGTTTAAGCGCTTGAGGAAAAGATCCCTAATAACTAACATGGAGAGTTATAGGTATGAGAAAAAAACTTGATGATGCAAACAGGTAATCAATGAACTAAAGGAAAAGGTTAGGCACTCCCTTGCAAAAAGAAGAGAACTCACTGAGAAAATTATGGAAATTCAAGATTACATTGAGCAACTGTCTGAAGGAAGTGGGTTTGAAGAATATTAGGAAGAAAATGCAGATCTCTGATAGATAAGAACAATGGACTTAAACATGAGTTATCTAATCTGAAAAGAGAGCTTGAAAGTCAGTCTGTGAGGATGTGTGAAGATCTTGAAGGAAGGAAAACTGCTCAAGATGCAAAAAAAATGGTTGAAGATGCCCTAAAGGCTAAAGATGAAACCCTATCTAAAAATTTGGAAAAACTATTCAGGTTGGAGCAAAAAGTGGTTGTATTGAATGAACACTTACATGACACAAATGAAGAAATTACTGATATCACAAGAGAGAATGAGGGATTAAGGAAAGAGAATGATAAGCTGAAAGAATAACTTAAAACTACAAATGATCTACTAGATAAATTTAGCAAGAGTTCTGCTAAACTTGATGAGCAACTTGCTAGACATAGGAGGAATGGAGAGAAACAAGGTTTAGGTTTTTAAAAATTTGAAACTGGTGAATCATCTAGCACTAAGGACATCAATGCACAAGAAAAAAGCTACACCTAAGGTGAATAATAACACTGGTAAGGGAAGATACAAACCGGTATATTTTAATTGTCATAAGGAAGGTCATACTACTAATGTATGTTGGTTTAAACCTATTGGTCCTAATGTTAGACCTAGAGGTTCTACTACTAGATCAGATAATTCCTATGTTATAAGTGAAAAATACTATACTAGATCTAATACATTCCAAGGAACTTGTTATTACTAAAATAAGTTTGGACATAAAGCTAATGAGTGTAGGGAATGAATCAACAGTAGAGGTCATATGATTACAATAGTCAAAGACCTAATAATCAGGGTAACCAGTCAAATGTTACCTATTTTATTTGTCACAACAATAGACATATGGATGTGAATTGTAGATTGAGGGAAGCTAGAGACAATGTTGCACCGTGGAATCAAATAGGTATGACTTGTTGTGTTTTTAATAAAATTGGTCATCTTGCTAGATCATGCAGAGAAAGAAAGTATAACATATGCCAACCAGTAAGAAAATATGCAAATGATAAAGGTAAGAGAATAGTTGATGCTAAGGAAGTCAAAAGTGAAATGAAGAAAACATGGGTGAAGAAAGGTGAATCAAAATCTTCTGTGTTGATTGAGAACTCCACTGATTTGGGAAGTGTCACCAGTGAACTAAGTCTGATATGACTTAGGGGAGCACTAAAAATTAAAATCCTAAAAAAATTCTATTAGTGAATAAGAAGAAGATACATATGCATATTAAGGTGCCTATTTGTGATTTAATAATGCTAGTAAAGATAAAGTGCTATATGTGGTTTTGTGCATGCATATAATAGTTATTATGTTATAACTGTTGTGATCAATGAAAATTTAACCGTTGAAAGAAACGATTACATTCTCATTGATCTATATAGATGGGAAAGTAAACATTTTTATTACTTTACATTCTTACAAGTTTATTGGAGAGCATTTGTATACATTCTTAAGCGATTGTGAGCATTTCTTGTGCGTTACTTGAGATTTCGAGTAGAGAATTGTATCGATTGTTGAAATATACCTATCGGTGAAATTGGAGGTTATTGCATATTGAGTGAAGATTCTACAGGATTGTTACTGCCAAGAGATAATTATTTTCATTATAGATACTCTTGCGATGATCAATGTTGTGGATGAGCCATGACCCATATTCAAGCTACATTCATTGAAGGCTAACAAGAATGATCCTATGGGTGCCCTATCTTTGATACCCTATGGTCTATTGCTAGCTGAATACATTCATCTATTCATACACTGCAAGCTAGAAGAACTTGGAATTGATGACATATATAATCAATTCCTTACTCAGAGTGATGATGTAAAAGTGAAAGATGAGCACATGAATTTGGTGCATAAATATTTTACATATGCGAATGAGATTCCTGATGATTATCATCTAGAATGGATAAGGTATATGTTGAGGAGAGTCCACAATCAGTTTATTTGGTTGGAAAAATATCACAAGATCACTAAGGAATTAATCAACTGTGTTACTAGATTATGTGCAACCGATGAGGCACCAACTCTTAGAACTATTGCTACTAGTTTGGTTACTCGCTTGACCAAATCTAGAAAGGATCACCAAGAAATGAATATCAAAGATATTGAAGACAAAGAATTGAGATTTTCTTCTATGGTAGTTGGATACAGAGTATATCAATCTAGTTGGTTGAACAGTGTACCTGGTGGAGCAATTCATGCTACATATAGAATGGTGAAAGATGATGCAAAATATGACATATGTGAAATGTTGAGGAGCCAATTCTTGTGAACATGGAGAAGATCAAGAAAGAAAAAAATAAATCATTCAAGTATGGTTCAATCTTGGTATGTATGTTTTTCAATTTGTAGAATCATTTTCTAGGAATAGGTCCTATTACATGGATAAAAGATCAACCGATAGTTATGCAAATTAAGCAATGTATCGGGACTTTAGGAGATAATTTCATAATGCCATATGGGGATATTTTAAACATTTTCAAGGAAAAATACATTTAAGAGAGAGAATCCTAAACAGTATAGTTGAAAAGTACAAGGATGATATATGTTTTCTAGTAGATACAAATACATGTATGTTGTCGACAGTGCAACCTAGAACTTCTTGGGTACCAGCTATGGGTTATGAAGTTGATGGTAACTTAGTCACTTCACATGTTGATGTTCTTTTGTCAAAACCTATTGATACATATATACCTATATTTGGAACCTTTGAGGAGTCATCATTGAAAATGAAAAGTGAACAAGAGGCATCAGTAACCATAGAAAAGTAAGGAAACAAATTGAGAATCTAGCCAAAATGAGTGGCATAACTCAAGAGATGATGAAAAATATTAGGAAGAAAATGGAAAGTGAGAAGGCAAGCACATCTGCTACTGCTAGTGAGAAGAACTCATGTGATTAATTTGAATAATTCACACCTCAGAGAGTCACTAGGAGTTCTATATCAAAGCAATCACAATCTACTCCTCCTACTATGAATAGGTCACAAAAGAAGTCACTTGTGACGGTTCAAAAAACTTACAGAAGGAAGAAAGAGAAGACATATGGCTACAAAGATTCAAAAGGTAAGAAGGAAAGTAAGGATAAAACTAAATCAGAAGAAATTGAGACTGAATCTAATAAGGAACAAGAAGAACTAAGAGTTAGTGGGAAGAAGTCCTCTCTAGTAGATAAACCTACTGTGAAATCTATAAAAGTTGTTGATACTATTCAAGTTGAGAGAATAATTCAAGATGTTAAGGATAATGGAAGAGTGATAAATTTGGCGAAGTGTTTTGATACATGTGTAACTAAAGACAAGAAGAAGATAGAAGATACTATTGTTGAAAGTCTACATACTTTTTGCAAAACACGTAGTGAGCTATACAAGGAATTACCAAAGGAAATGTTTAAGGTAGTTGACAAGAGATGGAGAGAAGCTTTGAAAGTTGATAGATAAATGATGGAAAAAGAACTTTCACTATTTTAACCTGAATTATCAACTAATGATGTGAAGGTAAAAGTTGAAACAATGAGAGAATAATTCAAGACAAGAAACAAAGTAACAAGTATTTGCATAGGAGAAACGCAATTGGTAAGAGATGAGATAGTGGATTTATGGAAAAATTTATTAAAATATGAGACAAGAACCAAGGAAAAAGCAGTAGAAGAGAAGAAAAAATATCAAGAGTCTAAATCTGAAGAAGTAAATGATGTCATAGATAATGTTATCTCTGACATGCCTGACCAAATATAGAACATTAATACTCAAAATCAAATGGATTTACCAAGTGATTGGACTAGAGAGGAAGTAACAAAACAGAAAAGTGAAGAGCAAAAGATTGATGAAGATGTACTATCAGTAAAGAGGAAATTAGACCTAACTGGTGAAGATAGCACATAGAAGAAGAGCAAAACTACAAAGTCTACTAGTTCTGAGGAAGAATATGAAGGTGAGCCTGAATATGAAGAAATCAAAGAAACTATTTAATTTACTAAAATGATCCATAAGGAGCTAATGAAGATGTCTAAGAAACTTATAGAGAAAGCAGAAAGAGATAGATTAAAGGGAAAGAAAAAGATGGTTAGTGTACTGAAAGGAGCAAGGGACATAATCAGAAATATATGACCTGATGTGCAATTTGATAAACAAGATAAACCTATTGTTTAGATGGGTATGTTGGTCAAATCAATTTCTAATCAAGTACCTAACTTAGAGAATGCACCTATGAAATTGGAAATGAAAGAGTATGAGAAGAAACGAACTGACAACATGAAAGAAATTATATCAGTGGAAAAAGAGTCACTTGCAGTTATAGTGAAAAAAAATAAAGGATTTCCTACAGGAGGTAGGACACTTACTTGTAAAAGTGTCCAAGTTTACATCTTTTATAAATGATCTGGAGAAGACGAGAGAGGAATTGCAATAGGAGCTTGATGTCGTGACTACAAAGTTTGATCCCCTAACCAGTTCAGTTTTAGCATACAGTGCTAAGGTGAAAATGATTTCATTCAGCATGAAACAATTGCAAGAAGAGAAAGATAAAAGAATTATATCACTTAAGGAGTTGCAAACCTACCTAGCTCCCACCATAGATCTTATGCAAAAGAATATGAGTGATGCAGAATCAATACTAATTCTGCCAAAGGTGAGTACTTTAAATGATATGGAAGGGTCAATGTCAGTTATACATGGAAAGATGCTATCTATGGAATGATTACAAGAGTCATGAGAAAAGTCATTGGAGTCAGTAAAGACACTCTTCAAGGATGTCTTTGACATAATATAATTTTGGTATGTACTTGTAATCCTTTGTCATTATTAAACAAAAGGGGAGATAGATGAGGAGATATATGAGGAGATATATAAGGAGATAGATGTGAGAGAGATGCGAGAGAATGCATAATGAAAGGGGGAGTATTGTTTGTATGTATGTATGTAAGATCTTTTAGAGTTATGCATGACAAAATTTTGAGAATTTTTAGATGGTTATACAAAGTTTTTGTCATCAATGCCACAGGGGGAGATTATTGGCATTATGGTAGTTTTTGGAGGAGATCTACAGATTGGTCATTTGAAGATTCATAATTGATTGTCATTGATGGAAATATGTTCAATAAATATCATTGGATAAATTGGTAAGATTCGTACATGATCGGTAAAGATAGTTATAATTAACTATGTTGATCAGTGTACAGGAAGAATAGTTTCAGTTAGTGAAACTGGTAGCGGTCGAGCTACAAAGAAAATCATGCGATGCGACATTAGAAGAGGCATTGATATGGCATGAGGAAGGAATGGCTCTGATTGTGACATGTAATTCAATGTTTAGAGTGAATTATATTTTTAATGTGGAAGACAATGTACTTATTGGGTCACTGGTCGAGACTTCGTGATGAATCAGTTAAGACGGTGGATCTAAGGTTTGCTATCATTTATGGAAATGTTTATTATGTTTGGATACAATGTTTTAGGTATATGATTGATGCTGATTTTGAGGAGGTTGATAAGTATTTTGTGCCAAATTGGATGGAAATTTTTAGGTCTTAAACACTTGAGAACACATTATATAAGGAGAGCTAAATTGTGTGATTTAGGGTTTCTATTTTGAAGGGCATCGATTAGAGATTCAAGAAGAAAATATTAGTACAACGTCAGAGAGAAAAGGAGCAGAAAGGATCTGATAGGAAATTAGTGTAATTCTATAGATCATCATTACTTTTTTTTTCCTAACAGTTGCAACAGGTTAAATCCTTAACCGGGTAGATCTTAACAGGTCTTTATTGTAAATCGTTTAACAAGGTAACTTCTTTACTGAAGGTTGAAATCCTCTAACAAGGTAGACTCTAACAAGTATTTTGGTACTTCTAACAAGGTACTAGTCACTTTTAACAAGGTGAGCCCTAGAAAGGGTATTGTAGCTCCTAAAAGGGCAAACACTTTTTACTGCAGTAAGGTGATTTGTGGGTGTCATCCCCACCATGGTTTTTTCCCTCTAACAAGGGTTTCCATGTGAAAAATCTATGTGTCATATGTGATGCTTTTGTGGATGCATGATGTTGTTTATTTCTATTTGGTATTATCATTTGCATGCTATATTAGTTGGAAGTTGTTGTTTAACGTTTTTAGATCGGTGTAGAAATTTATTAAGGATTTGTTTAAACACTAATTCACCCCCCCCCCCCCCNTTTAAACACTAATTCCCCCCCCCCCCCCCCTCTTAGTTCTTTTTCATACTAAAATTTTCATGCATCAGTTTTCAAGCAGTGAGATAAGATTGTGAGTTAGTTTTTGTCTTCCAAATTTACAAGCTAAACTTCAATTGGATTTGCTAAAGTTACACAAATTAAGTTGGTGTGTGAAGGGAAAGAAAGGCACGGATAATTAGAGGATTTTAAGAGAAAAAATTATGATATCCCTACCATTAGGTCACATTTATTCCTTATGAAAACTTGAGTGATAACTAGGAGACATGAGGATAGTGAGGTTCAATGACACAATTTTTAGAAGTTCCAACACCATGGTTTTATCTTTATAGTTTAGATTGAAGCAAATCTTAAGTTGATTCCATGAATGTGAAGTTAGATGTGTCCTGTAGGCCCCTAGACACTTGGATTCCCTTTTGGAGAGAATTTATCTATGAACATACTATTCTTCACCAAATACATGTTATTGACTTGAATCAAACAATTCCACCAAACAATTCCACCATATAGAAGAAGTTACAAACTAAGCCCATTGTTGAATGATTAGTTGAGAAAGGAGTGTTGAACACATAGCAGGACTGAGTAGGGGGTTGAATCAGTTCAGACAACAATACTAACTTCAATTCAGATCTTGATATACTTCGTATTATCATAAGCAGTTATCTTTAATGAAACCATTTGGTGTCCCACTTTTTTGCAAATTTTGACACTGAGATGAACATTCTAAAAAAGAACTTTGTATTTGGATACCTATTGTTGTAAAACCATTAGGAATTTGAAGATGACGTAAACTAGTGACCCTAGCATTTTTTTAGTTTCTAAATATATATATTTTTAAAATTGTGGAACTGATTTGTATACATTTTTCCTTCTCCTTCGAAAAGTAGCTTGTATAAATAAAATGCATTTTTTAGGAGTGACATTCAGTTAGGTCAACATATCTTTTTCTAAAAATTATAAAAATGTAATTCTTTTGAATTTAGGTTTGTAACACCAATATCTAGTGTATCTAATTGGTTTTGTTCAACTTTGTTTAATATCTTATAATTTATTGTATTTTGAAGTGACATTAACTGTAATTTAAACATAGGTTCATTTATAGCGCTCTAACTTGATCTATATATATCAAAATTCATTTTTTTGTTTTTTGTTAGAAAGATAACATAGATACCTAATGTCTAGATATTTTTCATTTTTTCTCCTAATTTACTATTTTTCTAGAAGCATCAAATATATAAGTTGCTAAATGGTTAGACAACCTATGTTTAATAAAACTAAAAAATAGAAATTCATAATGAGCTCAATATATATTAAAATTATAATCATTGAAAAGATTGATTTGAGTAGCACCATCTAGAATTTAGAAATCGTTCTATTTGGTCCTTGATCTAGACCTTCGAAGGGCATAAATTTGCATAAAGAAGTTGACTTTAGGGAGAAAGGCAAAATTTATGGCCTTCGTGCGAAACCCCTTCGCATGAACTTGAATGAATTAAGGGGATTAAGAGAGATTTAACCTAGATAAGAAGGGTACAGAGAGAGAGAGAGAGAGAGAGAGAGAGAGAGAGAGAGAGAGAGAGAGA
>MU225246.1:275964-286365 GCA_018584345.1 Thuja plicata
TGTGTGTGTGTGTGTGTGTGTGTGTTTGGGGGAAGGGGTACAAAGAGTCTAAAGGTGGGGGAGGGGGAGAGAGAGAGAGAGTCTTAAAAGGATTATGTGTGTCTGAGAGAGAAAAAGAGAGGGGGGAGGGCATTGAGAAAGTGAGTACATGTGTTAAAAAAAATGTGCCTAGGTTTTTTAAAACATTTTCTAAAGTTTTTCTATTTTTTTCAAGTTTTCCTAAAAATAAATAATACAATAATTAAAAACTACAAAATAAAACATACATGTACCCAATTAAATAATTTTTAAGTTTTTCTAAAGTTTTCTACTCATTTTCTAAATTTTTCTAATAGTTTTTAAACCTTTTTTAACATTTTCTAATAGTTTTCTAAATTTTCCTAAGGTTTTCTAATAGTTTTATAAGAATTTTTAAAAAGATTCTATTTTTTAAAAATAAAAAACAATTAAAAAATATTGAAAACAAAAACTACTAATAACTAACTAAAAATAATTAAAGAACATACAATTTACAATCATAAATAAATAAAAAGGATGAAATTAGTGCACCTATTATGAACAAGGGTCGATCTCTACACCAAAAATGCTCACATGTCACTTCCGACAGCCTCTCGTAACTAGGGTATTCGCTCCAACATCTTTTGTGGTCCCTAGAAGTCAATAGTGAAAAGTGCGAGATAACTTGTCACGTTGGAAATTTATATAAAAATTTAGTTGAAAGGGCCTTCGCATGAAGACCCCCTTCGCGTGAAGACCCTTGCATCACCATGTTCGCGTGAAGGGGCGCCTTCGCATGAACTACCCCACGTCATCATGTTTGTAGGAAGGGGTTTTTCCACTTTGTGTGAATACCCCTATTCACACGAAGGGGTCAACTATGGGAAATTTTCAATCATGTAATTTTTCTCTGTGGGCAAAAGTGGGGCACACTCTTGCGAAATCACCCATAAAGTAGAAATCATAATCAATAAAAGAACACTATATTTATGTGGAAAACTCAAGTTTGAGAAAACCCTAATACTCCTATCAGTTAGTTTGTTGTCATTAGTTTTTTCAAAGTCATAATAGTCAATGAAGACAATCGGTGAAGAAGGAGAATACACCAAGGCAAATAGTCGATAAAGTAGAGTATCAATGACACCGATTAGAGTTAGTCACTGAGACACCGAGCAAAGAGTTAGTCACTAAGAAACAGAGAAGATTTAGTTACTCACAAAGCATAGTTAGTCAAAGAGACATAGAGAAGAGTTAGTCACCGAGACACAAAGAAGAGTTAGTTACTGAGAAGATGATTATGTCATCGAGCAAGATTAAAGCACATTAGCAAACACACCAGAGCTGACATAATAATTCAAATTTGAATACACTAAACCTGGACATGATCATGAGGTAATTCAACCAATGATATTCAAGAACACTAAATGCATTGGGATTGAAACTAACCTTTCACCGCCTCACCTTCACCGTAGAATGAAAAGGATCTAATTAGGTTAACTACCTTAAGATCATATAAAATGAACAAAAACATGAAGATGATTGTGGGATTATGAATATTACATAGAGAAGAGGGAAAATATTACAAAGAGAGAAGCAGTAATAGCGATAGAGCTAAAGACAAAATGAAGAAGATATAGGGTGTAGAATATTTAAGTTACCGAGTGCAGAAATAGGTAATGTACTTGTAGAACATAAAGTGTCCAAACAACATTATGATTGATGCATACATGCATACATTTTTGTAATAAGATTTTGTAATAGTTAGGAGTTTATAAATCTCATCTGGTGGGTAGGCCCTAACAAGTCTTATTTTGTAAATCATCTAACTGGGTGCATCTCTTAGATGAGATATTGTAATATCCTTTAACCAGGTAGATTGAATAAATCTTGTGTACTCTTGAATGAGTATAATAATCCTAACAGGGTAAGCTACCAAAAGTAGCTAACATTGTAGCTCTAATCGATCAGCCTTTATTCTGCAGAAGTGAAGGATTGTGGGTGGCATCCCCAATGTAGTTTTTTTCTTTAACCAAGGATTTATGCATGACCAAAAATCATGGTGTTATGTGTCATGGTTTTCTAATTTATGTTACATGATTTTCAATGTTTTTTTATCAATGATATTCTATTTGGTGAAAAGGAATGAATAGTAGTTAAAAGTTTTAAAGTATTGGTTCACCCCACTCCTCTCAGCACTTACCTTTCCATAAGATTAATTCAACAATTGGTATTAGAGCTAGTCTCTTGAGATAAATGTTTAAACACTTGAGAGTAAAGATCAGGACCATGGAAAGTTACAAGCAATCCAAGAAGATTGATAGTCTTGATTTTGAGTTGGAGAGTGTACAAGAAGTGATTGAAGATCTAAAAAATAAGTTAGAAAAGTCCTTAAAAAAGAGGAAGCAGTTATGCAGTGAACTAAAATCCACACAAGAGCATGTTGATACTCTTGAAACAACATTTGAAGGTAGTCTGAATGGCAAAGTTGATTCTTCCATTACAGAACTCATGGAAAGAACAAGAAACTCACCGAGCAACTAAACTTAGCAAAGATAGATCAAGAAGCACAAGCATTGAGAATGATTAAGATACTTGACTCTAAGGTGTTGATGATAATTATTTAATTATGTATTGTCATTTATGTTTACACAAATGTGTTGACGAGACTCTTGTGACCGAGTCCGCCAACAGAGGTAAGTTTTCACCGAGTACCGGGGTACCAGCCAACTTCGCCTGTAAAGGTTGTCTAGGGAAATGATATTCCCTCGACCTCCAAGAACGTGAGAGTTGGGTCTCGATAGTGTGGGGCTCGGTTGGGAGATGTGACTATTTTTCAAGGGGGATAGCTGGTTATCTTCAACTCATCTTCTCTGGGGATTCAATTAAGTGGGGTTTCCTGCAAGCACCCATTCACTTAAAAAATAAACTAAAAAAGATACTGCAGAGTTAGAAATATTTCATCTACCTATAGTTATACTAAACATTCAAGACATCAACAATGCTCTAACATGCTTCACTAAATACTGAAGAAATATACAACCATCAGTTCATATTTTATCAGTAGCAAAGGAAAGGAGGTCATTAATCTACTTTAAGTGTCAGAGCAAAGGACATGAAGAACACAAAGCATAAAATACCATTAACCCAGAAGACAAAATGCCAACAACATCATTGAGAGAATTCTTGCTTCTTCATTAACATCTCTTCCAGAAAGCACTAGTGTGTGGTACAATGGTGGCTCCAAGGGAGAATCTAACTATTGAAAGCTTAGAAACTATGGAGCATTGAGCTCTACAACTAAGAACTAAGAGAACTAAATTGCTATTAACTATGGACTACAAAATCATAAATTTTGCTGACCCTTGGAATGAGGCTGGACTTACTATTTATACATATCCTTCTATCTAACCCTAACCCTAACTTATTTTACACTTTACAATAAAATACATTATTCAGTGGTCGGTACTACCTGCACCACGTTACAAAAGACCTCAAGACGGAGAAGGTCTGACATGTCAGAAGAATAAGACAAGAAGGATGGAGTGGAAGAGTCAGCCTCAAGAAGAGAGCCAAAAAGGAGAAGGAAGAAATCTGATCCCCCGGGGATCAAGGCTACATGCCTCATAAATGGGAGAGCGGTGCCCTATCTCTGATGTACAAGGTGTAATTTTGAAGCGGCGCCTTGGGAAGACCATCTGTCAAAAAACCCCTTGCCGATTTGACGTGCCTTGTTGCGGTTGCCCACCTTCTGACAACCTTCATTAACTGCCTTGAAAGTGACCGAACGGCCTTGGAGATCAGGACACGGGTCACTTAAAGAATAAAAAAATGTAGGATACGGGACTCCAGGATCTGGGAACTTGTGTTCCAAAGGAATAAAGAATACAAAATATGATGCTGAGCCAAATTCTCCTGGATCGAGAGAAATTTATTGACTTATATTTTCTCCCAAGCCTCTAACACTTGGTTAATGCTTTCTTCATCTATGCTCTAGATTCTATCCCATCTACTACGGACAACCTCCATTGCCTCCTCAACCTCTCTGGCCCCATTCTAGAATTTTTTTACCATCTTGATGGTGTCATGCGACTGAATCATAGTCTTTGACAACCAGGACAACCTGCCTTGATCAAAATCTCCACCCGGCAGATACAGGGATTCCCTCCTTTCGTCAAACTTACTGAGGACATAGTCCTCCATGGTACACATTCTGGTGGTGAAGGGGTCAACTTGCGATACCCCAACCATGAATGTTTTGAATAAATCCAATGGATGTTGGGCAGCTGTCAATTTTTCTTTTAAGGTCTTAACTAGTTCCTTGCAAACCTCAATTTTGAGGGCAAGTCTGGAGTACTGGACCTGGAGGGAATCATACGATTCTTCTCCCAAAATGCTAGATTATGTGGCAACCTCTTCTCCAATGCTACAGATTTCCTCCAACCTGGCCTTCCATTTTTCATATTTCTAAGTCTAACTCCCATACCTAAGCGGAGCTTCTTGCATGGCTAAGGGTGAGGTCTACCTTGTAAAAGTCTGGGAGGGACGCCGCCAAAAATTCTCTCATTGCCATTATTTTCTTGGTTTCCCACCCGTCCACTACTTGCACCTTTTTCTTCATCATGCACAGTGAGTCCACGTCACCTTGTGCAAGTGGTAATCTGGAAGAAGGGCTTTCGAGGTGGACTTTGGTCAAGGGTCGTGTTAGTTCTATCAGAAGTGCAAGGAGATTAGCATTTGTCTCTCTTTCCTCCTCCAGCTTCTGACCCTATTTTGCATGTTGGGCCTCTATAGCCTTGGTATCTTCTTTGAGAAAGTCAAGTTCCCCTTGCTTGTCCCTTTTCCCCAGCTCGACCTCTGTTATACTATAGTCTTCAGGCCTTGCAGCCGCTGCATCTGTATTTGTTGGGGGTGTTGTGATGATTGCAACTATACTGCCTGCTGGGTTGGTCTGGAGAGTATGGACCACCCGTACCCTTTTGGGCTTCTTTGTTTCAGCATTGTTGGCCATCATTTTGGCCAATGACAAGGGACCACCCGTAGACACCACTGGAGATTTTATTTTCTTTGTTTCCATCAACCATTGAGGTGGCTAGGGTGGCCTTGCTACCAATTCCTGCTCACTGAGATTCACTTCTGAATCTAGTGGCGCATTTCCTGAGTTTATATTTTCTTCTGGCTCCTTTCCTGTTCTTATTCTAGGACCTTTCTTGCTTCCTATTCTTTTTATGTTTCATGTTCTCCGGAACCTTCTATATTTTATGCCATGCTGGTGTCTTCTGTAGAATTACCTAGGATCTTTTACTCGGTCTCCATTTCAGTATTCTCAGGGACTTCATCCTCCCTAATGTTACTAGCAGCTTCTTCATTCTCCTCTTATGGGACCTCTTGGTCCATTGACTACTACTGTTCTTGGGCCCTATCGACCTTATTCACTTCAACATTTTCTTCCTCCACTGGGACATCCTCCGGAGGTGGATGAGGTCACTGGCTGAAATTCAACAAGGCGGTAGCTTTCACGACCTCTTCAAAAGTGCTTTGGGCACTTGGTCACCTGAAGTCTCCAAAGGCTCCTGGAGCATGATGGTTGGAGGTACGGTTGTTCCCCAGGGTCAGGGTTCTCCTTCCATTGGTTTCTCAAGTGTAGATTGCCTTGGCATATCTGCAGTCTTTTGGACCTATGGTTCTTCTTGTTCAAGCTCAACATTTTCCTCCCAAGCCTCTTGCTCTAGTATTTCCTTTTCTATGGGGAGTTCTTCTTCTGCAGGGGCCTCCTTTTCTTGTGCCTCGATTTATTTCACTGCAGTGTTTACACCTGTAACACCCCAAAATTGGCACCTAATAATCCTAATCAATTTTGGTGCATTCCTTCAATTTTCTCATCTTTGAAGTCCTATTGTAGTAGGCAAATTCTTCTCCTGATTGACTTTAATTGACTGAGTTTCAAATGCAAAAAACCCAAATTTGCATAAATATGATATTATATTTAATTCCTAAATTCTCAAAGTTTATTAGCTAAAAAACCCCTATGATTAATTGATTTAATCCTAAAGTCTTAAGTGCTTTTAATTAAATCAATTCCACCCCCTTTGGCTAATATACATAAAAGGAATTGAAAGGTTATTTGATTTTTGGATGAATTATCCTCAAAAAGGAATTCCATAATTCCATATGAAAGAACACTTATGTGGCAATAATTCACCCTTTTATTTAAATAATCTTTGCATATTTGTCTCAAAAGATAATGAAGAGACAATTGTTTCTTTTCAAGAAACTCTTCACTCTCTTTCCATGGTTTTCTATAAATTGGACCTCTTTTTCTTCATTAGAGAGGATGATTAGGAGAGCATCAAATCTATAGGCAATTTTCGCATTTAATCATTTTCTTGTTTTAAGCTCAATTTGCATAATTAGTCTAAATTTCAATTGGAATTGAAGATGTTTAGCTTTTAGTTATGATCTATCTATAGGGCTAACAATTCAATTTTGTGCTTTCAAGCTTCCTAGATTCATTGCAAGTTCAAATTCTAGCTTAAAGGCAATTCTTTTCTAGATTACAAGTACTTTCATTTTATTTAGATTAATTGAATTCTACTTCCATAGAGTAGTTGCAATTCATTCCTAGATTAGTCTAATTTGGTTTAATAGTTTAAATTGCTTCTCAATTCATAGATTAAGAGCATCTCAGTTAGCAATGGTCAGGTTGTTGGCTCTCATTCTGAGGATAAACTCAACATCCACAACTAATTAGGAGGCAACAGGTCGCCTCAATCAAATTTGCAAAACAAACAATTCATGTTTGTCTTTGTGAATTGAACGATTGTGTAAAGACTATGTTGTGTTTGTGTTGAATTTAGAGGTCTACATTCAGCATATAACATTTTGGCACCCACCGAGGGGCTCGAACCCACAACCACAAGGTTAATTTTTGTGAGTTTTGTGATAAATTTCTGAGCTATTTTTCCAAAAATCCAACTGATGTTTTTATTGGTACATGCACATCTGATATGATAAAGATTCAAATTTATATTTCTTGAAAGGTATTTGAGTTAGCTTTCATTTTCCTCTAGTTTGAATTAATTTCATTGGGATTTACAAAAGTTATGGTCATTTTAGTGCAGACTAGTTAGAACCTAATTTTTATGAAATCTGACTGATGTTTTTATTGGTATGTGCACATCTGAAATGATATAGATTCACAATTTATATTTCTGGAAATTTATTTGAGTTAGCTTTCATTTTCCTTTGGTTTGAATTAATTTTGTTTGGATTTGCCAAAGGTATGGTCATTTTAGTGTAGACTAGTCAAAACCTTATTTCTATGACAACAAGTTTTTCGATTATCAAATGATATATTATCTTTGACTAGCCTGATTTTCTAACAAGTGGGATTGGCAAGCTGTGTGTTTTTTTTTTTATTTATAGATTTTTATAACAGTGGGTTGCATGTGCAGGAATAGGTAAGGTTTTCCTAACAGTGGTTTGCAAAACGTTATCCAAGAAGACTAAAACACAAACTACTAATGATAATTCTTGCAGGTTGCCTTTGATCGATAGAACACAAACATCGTGCTTGCTTCTTGTTTTTGATATCTTAAAATAGGAACCCACATGCAAGACTTCTTAAAATGAACATTTGTTTGTTGTTTTAGGAATGAAAATAATGTCAAGAAACTATGCTCTCACCCTTTTGGGATGATCAAAAATCCAGAAACATTATTGTCATTTTCTTATTTTGCTTGAAGTTTCTTTTAGTTTTGTAAACCCAAGGAATTGCATGGATGTATCCTCTCCCCTTGCCTTCATGGATCTTGGGTGAAAGACAAATCCATACAAATCCTTTAGCGTGGCTACCTCCCGAGTGCTTTAACAGGGCCGGTGAGAGTGGATTGCCCAATCGGTAACAGGCTAAAGCCAAGCCCTTCCAAACCGGTATATAAAAAATGACATTGTGATTAATGTCACAGTGAACAGGTGTTGATTGCGTTATACCGGGAAGAAGATCTCCCTCAGTACCCTTGTGGTGCATTAAAACCTACATAATGTAACTTCTGTAGGCTAGGAGGCCTCGATAATGGAGCTAATCTGCCATAAGTATAACCACCTGAACGGATGCCCTTACTACAAACTGTGTTCTAGTATCCAAAAACCCTCTATCTATTGGCGCGGAAGGTCAGAGACCGACTAAGATGCCCCACATTTTTATGGCTCTTAGTAGAGACAACAGCCCTTTGGAAAGCAATTCCTTTGGGGTTTGAAGCTTGGTGTGCCTGAGAAGTGAGTGCACATGTAAGGAGGAGCCCGTGCCTCCAAGCTTCTAAGTTGTCCGCTATGAGTAAGCGTAGCTGAACTTCGGTTCAAGTGGGGATTCAATAGATACTGTCCTAGCTATCCTAGGATTGTGATGTGTATATTCTGGTACTACGAACATTTTTCTTGATGTGTCTTGCATGGGTGAAGCATCAAAACAAACAAACATCTCAAACATTCAAATTGAACATCAAAATGATCAACGATTCCAAATCTACACTTCTAGATGTTAACTGTCAAAATCTTGTCCAAGTTTCTACATCTGTTATCAAACTCTGAACATCAGTCAACTTTCTGCCCAAATTGCTATTCTGCTGTGAAGGTTATGTCCAAATTTTCACAAATCTGCATTCTCATCAACATTGTTACTAGTCTATCTTGTATTGCAATATGTTGACAGTCTAACTCATTGTTGTCTCAAAATCTGACCTTGTTGTGCTAGTCCAACTGACTCATTATCTATTTCGATCTTATCAGTCTTTGTCTGCGCTGTCCTTATTCTGGGTTGTGAGAATAGGTTAGTTAACCTTGACTCAAGATCAGAATCATTGCTATCTCCCTCTTAGCTGGACATTATATCCTTTGTCCTTTGGTCTTGGACTTAATCAGCACTTTAGATATCACTTCAGCACCTGTCAGTCAATCAGTTGATTCATCATACCTCCTTTTCAATCTTCTAAGCAAGCACATCAAGACAATTTTACAATGTCTAAAACCAAAGATGAGATTCTTAGGGAAGCTTTATGGAAACAACTTCAAACTTTGGGATATGAACTCCAACGATTAAAGGAGGAAAAGGATTCTCATATCTCTCCACTTTCTTCCAACATGGATAAACCTTGGTATGACAATCCCAATTTTGATCCTGAACAATGTGATGACAATCCCAATTTTGATCCCGAACAATGTGATGACGATCCCAATTTTTATCCAGACCAATTTTATGATAATCCCAATTTTGATCCCAAACAATGTGATGACAATCCCAATTTTGATCCCGAACAATGTAATGACAATCCCAATTTTGATCCTGAACAATGTGATGACAATCCCAATTTTTATCCAGACCAATGTGATGACAATCCCAATTTTGATCCCGAACAATGTGATGACAATCCCAATTTTGATCCCGAACAATGTGATGACAATCCCAATTTTGATCTAGACCAGTTTGATGACAATCCTAACTTTGATCAAGAGCATGTAGAGGAAGTCATGACCACATCAGATGAGATCCTTTTCTATCTACAAAAGAAGGATATTGCAAGTCAAGAAGAGTCTAATTATTCTTTAGAAAGAATCTTTACTCCTTTGAGACAATCTTATGAATCTACCTTGGAAGAAATTCTTCAAAATGACATCATTACATTGCCTAAAATCACATTACTTGGATCCACATTTTTCAGTAACTACTGTGCATATCATCGACACAATAAGCATGAAACTTCATCTAGCATGGAGTCGAAACATAAAATCCAAGATCTCATAGATGATGGAATAATTGAAGTGGAAATTCCTAATGAATCACCTAGCAAAGATACTAATCTCAAGCATGATCAATGTCAGGAACCTATGTCTAGCAATGGTTCCCATCTCACGTCTACTTCTTCCACCATTCCTCCATCTCCTAAAGATTCATCCTCTCTGTCAATAACTGAACCTAATGATGACTATGTCTACCCTCAAGGACTACCTCTAAAAGAGATCCAAGTTAACCCGCATATGACTGCAAGTCCTTCTTAGGCTTCAAAGATCATAAACCCCAAGCTTCCATGTGCTTCGACACTTATCATTCCTATCCCAAATGACCACCCATCAGCATGCCAAGAACCCCATATGTAGATCAAAACTCCTACCTCATCCTTAAAAGTGACTCCATGTCAAGAGGAGAATCCACAATGTGAGAAAACAAATATCAGTTATGATCAAGATCAAGACACCCTCCTTCTTAACCTAATGGTTGACCAGTTTCGCATATCTCAAGAATCCCATGATAATTTTATCATCCCCTTCCATCGCTTCCAAGAACATCCTCCATCTCCCAAGCAAGATCAAGATATCCTTTCCACCATCTCTAATGAACCTATTGAAAATCAA